>PVIY010043984.1:0-19991 GCA_004026745.1 Myrmecophaga tridactyla
TGAGCACAAGCAGGGCTGCTTCACCCACCACTGACAAAGCTGTCATGGGCAGTGCATGCAGTGGGCACAGGAACTGCCACTTCTGATGCTGGTGACTGATGCTGGGAGAACATGTCAGGCCCACAGTAGGGGTGCAAAAGCTTACCTGAGCTTATAATAGGATAGCTAGAGTCACCTGGACACATTTATAAAGTTCTGAGGCCAATGCTCTATGCCCAGAAATTCTGATGTCACTGGTCTGTGGTTTGGTCCCGATATCAGGGTGCATAGAAGCCCCCTGGAGGTTTCACTGGCTGCTCAGGTGGTGATAAGCCACCCTGGTCCTGACCCTTGGCTGTTGTCAGCTCCCCATGGCTCCCCGTGGCTGTCCTGGGAAGGAAGGACAGGACAGGACAGAAAGGACAGATGACAGGACAGGACAGAAAGTCTGCCAGTAGATCAGAGATCAGAGTCTTTCTCCTCCACCATATGCAGTGAAGTCTAATTCATCTCTTACCACCCACTTTATATCCCACTTTCTCCAAGAAACCTTCTCTCTCTCTCTTTTTTTTGTTTCTGACGTAGTATTCAACACACAGTCCTCAAGTTTCATTCACCTAGTTGCAAGCCTCACAACTTCATTTCTTCTTGCAGCCATGCAGTAGTCCATTGTATGCAAACGCCACAGCTCCCCCATCCATTCCTCAGTCTCGTACCCTTAGGCCACCTCCATCCTGAACCCCCTCCATCCTGAACACTGTGAACACTGCCCGTGTGCAAATGTCCATTCGCGTCCCCATTCTCAGCTCCTCCAGGTGTATACCTAGCAACAGGGTTGCAAGATCATATAGCAACCCCATCCCTAGCCTCCTGAAGAACCACCACTCTACCCTCCAAGGGGCTGTACTTCTCAGCTTCCCTACCAACAGTGAAAGGTACATCTCTTTCTCCACATTTTCTCCAGCACTTGTTTCTCTCTGAAGAAACCTTCTCTGGATAATCCAGTCTGTTCTGTTTAGTTTTACATGAGGTGAGTGCTGTCTGCACAATGATCCACTGAGTCTGACAGAAGGTCAGAAACAAATGCTTGAGATTTAATGAATTGGCTGCAACTGTACTGGAGCATAAACTGGACTATACTAAAACTTCATGAGAATTTCTAAAATATTAGCACACTTGAACTGAATTCTGATGGCATGTGGTTTTCTCTGTAAATATTTATACAAATGTTTCCTCTAACCAAGAAGCGTAATTTGCTAACATGCTTGCCCATCCTAATTAAAAACCAGCATATGTTTTACGGCAATAATTGAAATATAAATGTTTGTTACAGATATTTTGCTTGTGTTCATGTTTGATAAATTCTACAGTGGAGCTGTTACAATGTCAGAAGTTTCCCTCTTGAAGGTTTCTTTTGTTTTTATTTTTCAGTCCCCACAGCATTCACTTTCTTATTCTTTCAGCAAATATTAACTTTATTCTTGATAATTATATTACTAATATAACAATGTATCAATCACTTACAGGGAAAGCAAACAGTGTGTATTTATTTTTCTTTCAATTCTCACAACAAACAGTAGAAAGAAATTATTACTTCTGCTTTACCAATGAGGAAACTTGAACTCCAAAAAGTTAACCCAATATTACCCAAAGTCACAGAGCCAGATCTTTGGTCTGAATCCAAATATGAAATTGATTCCAAAGGTTTGGATTCCATGGTTTCTCTTTCAACCACGTTATTTTGCTTTTGACTTTTTATTAATATTGATAATAGTAGCATGTATTGCCAACTATGTAGGCTAGGTTGCAAAGATCTTTTTTTTTTTAAAGACCTCATTTTTTTTTTTTTAATTTGCATATGGGCAGGAGGCACCAGGGATCGAACTGCAGACCTCCAACACGGCAGGTCGGAGCTCTGCCTGCTGAGCCACGGCAGCCGCCCGGTTGTAAAGCTCTTATGAGGATGAGACATAAATGTGCTTTAAAGCTTCTCTGGAGGATTTGTTGGAATACTGTGTTCCTAAAACACAGAAAGAAACCAGAGAAAAATACAGCATAGTGTCAATAGTAGTTATTTCTGAGTGACGGGGTTAGATTGACTCTTCCTTCTTACCCATTTCTCTATTTTCCAAAGTTCATAATATGGATGTGTATTGCTTTTGACTCAGAAAGAAGCAATATAATTTGTTACAAAAATCTAATTGGAGAGGAAAATGGACATGAAATTGTTGAACAGTTCTGCCAGGCTATGTATAGCTGCCACTACAAGTGTTTTGCACCCTACGTAAATGCTGTAAGATATCAAAGGTGAGGCTGTGTAGGTGGAAAGGTCATATAAACTCATCGAGGAGGCCAGACTGAAATCTGAAGAACTGACAGTCTTTGGAAGACAGAGGCGCAGGTGAGGAGAGCCACCTGGACAAGGCCTGGGGAAACGTGTGGATAGGCTGCTCCTGAGAGAGTGGGGAGATGGTGGGGAGGGGTCCCCTCTGCCACCCAGAAGTAGCATCCTCTTTGGATCTGGGTTGGGGGCAAGTTTTCAAGGACAGAACTATACCCAGAGTTTGTCAAGTAGTGGAGGAAGGAATGGACCTCATCGCATGGAGAAGTACAGGTAGGGGAGACCCTAACCTGTTATTTGAAACATTGATTTCAACTTCTGCTTCTGGTGTCATTATCTGCCTTGCTTTCTTCATTTCTCTATCAGCGTGAACATAGTCTTCATTTGTGCTGTGATAAATTGGTTACCAACTTTTTCCAGAATAAAGAGCTCTCCATGTATTTAGTAGCATAACTTCCCAATCTGTTGCTTGAAAATGAGTAATCAAATGCACTCCTTTTAATGACTGAGGAAAGTGAACTAAGCTGTAGAGAAATATCTACGAAATAGCCAACATTTGACTTAAGGACTGGCTTAAGGTGAAAATCCTTTGTCCCACATCCACCAGGGGTAGGCACCACCATGGCTGGGGCCTGGAGTGAAACTCACCCACTTTTGTAGCTAGAAAGAGAAGGCAGAATACAGCACTATCCCTTTTGGTCAGAGATCCTAAGACCTTCTGGTTTGTTCTCTTATGGGTTCTTTGGCTGCCAAGCTCTGCCTCCTGTTTACATATTTGTTTTTTGGCTCTTCTTTTTTTTTTGGAAATAACAATTAAAACTCAGGAATAGATGTGACTGCTGTAAGAGCTTACGTTCTAGGAACCTTTTCAATGAGTTTTATTAAACATTCTGTGCTCCTTAATCATTGATTGTTCAATCTCTGCCTACTTTCTATCCCCTGATAACCTGTGCTCTTGGATTCAATTCTCAGAGGTCGCTCATTATAGTTAGTTTATATCAGTGAGAACATACAATATTTGTCCCTTTGTTTCACTCAACATAATGTTCAACATAATGCAACTAGGATGACTTACCTAGTTGCATGCATCATGATTTCATACCTTCCTGCAGCCGTTCAGTATTCTGTTGTAGGTATACACCACAGTTCACCCTTTTTTCATCAGTTCTTTGACTCTTCTTCAACTGGAATGATCTCCTTGGACTAGATAATTTTCTTGCCTGACATCCTGAGCCTCCCTCCATGCTGCTGCTTATTCTGACTTCTGTTTCTGGTTCTTTAGGCCAAATGCTGATCAATTACTGCTCATGCTTCTGGATATCCTTGGAAAGGTGCAGATACTCTGAGAAGCAGGCTAGTAGTGCTGGGGGTAGTGAGCTGGAGGTCCGTGGTCTTGCTGAGGTGGCCATGGGCATGGTCAGTGGGGAAGGGGAGGATCAGAGTCGCAGCTGGAGGCAGATGGGGATATGGGTCTGCTCCCCAGCTGCCCAGAGCTTCTGACTTTTTATTAGTCTGCCACTGATGTTAATGTCTCTCAGTGTTGGTCTATTAGTTTACTAGGGCTGCTGTAACAAAATTAACACATGCTTGATGGCTTAAAACAGAAATAGGATGGATTGGGATTCACCTTTCTGAGCCTCAGTGCTTTTAATGGTAATATGAGATAATGGATGCTGAGTAATTTTCACAACGCTTGAAACATAGTGCTCAATAAATGAATGCTAAACTTCAGGTCACCATTTGGCTATCCTGATAATCTGCTTCTGTCTACTTTTCAGGGTTCTTTCACAGTAAGCCTTCCTTTGGGTTAATCTCTTACACTGAGGAAGCAGAAAAATACCTGCTTTGAAACTCTTTGTCGAAGCTAGAAGCTTTGGGAAAGCATCTCGTATCTCAGTAATCTAGCTCAATCTGTTAGGGTCAAAAAACAAAACATCATGAGAAACAGAGGATGTTTTTGTTGCAAGACCCCAGAATCTCAATAAAGTATTAAGTACATTTAAAAATACGACGTTAAATCTTTAAAACAAAATCCATCCTATTATAATGAAGAATGAGCAAGGGGATTTAGTCAGTTCAATTTGCTTCAATTCATCATGTCTTCACTGAACTCTTATGGGGAGGAAGGAAGTTCAAGAAAAGTAAAGGCAAGGCCTTGCCCGCTGGGAGCTTCTGATCAAGTAGAGGTATGAGGGGGCATTGCAGGAGAGAGCTGGAGTTGCAGCTGTTGCTATGGATGGCACTGTTATTTAACAAACCCATACTTGCTAAGCCATCATAAAACCATTTTCATGATGCTGACACAGTAAGATCACGGATTTTGGGTACAACTCTATTACCTGTTCCTTAGACCTGCAGAAATTTCTGGGTCAACTAATAGGGCCTCAAGCAGGAAGGATACCCCCTCCCTGACATTCTAAGTAGAGAGAAGAAATATGGAAAGCAAGGCATTTGTAAGGCTCACTGAGACAGAAACCATTCTCTTATTCAGTGAACAATTTTTGAGCATGTACTATGTTCCAGGCATTTGTCTGGTGCTGATTTTAGGAAATGCAGCAGTGAACAAAACAAATCATTGCTCCGATAGAGTTTACAGCTTTCTGGGGAAGACATGCAATAAATAAGCAAAATACATAATCTGTAGATATTGAAAAATGACAAGGAGTAAAACTGAGGAAGGTTGAGGGGTAGGAAGTGTTGGTGGGTGTTTTGCAATCTTAGGTGGGGTGAACAAGATGGAATGGCAGACTGAATACCAGCACCCCCCAAGATTCTCACATCTTAATTTCCAGAATCATGTATTTGTTAGCTTATACGGCAAGAGGAACCCTGTAGGTCTGATTAAATTAAAGATCTTGATAAAGGTAGATTACCCTGGATTAATTGGGTTGGCCTTAAATGTAATTGCATGGGTCCTTATAAGAAAGAGACAAGAGGGTCAGCAGGGGAGAAGGCAGTGATGTAATGACAGAACAGGTAGGAGAGAGGTGGCCAAGAGCCAAGGAATGCTGGCAGCCCTCAGAAGCTGGAAGAGGTAGAGAACAGATTTTCCTCTGGAGCCTCCAGAATGAACCTGCAAACATCTAGGGTTTAGTGCCTTAGGGTTCAGTTTGGACCTTCTACCTCCAGAACTATAAGAGAAAAAATGTGCATTGTTTTAAGGAACTGAATTTGTGGTAATTTCTTGCAGTGGCAATAGGAAATCAATACAGATTTTGGTACAAGGAATGGGGTCTGCTATAACAAATGTGCAAATTGCCTTGGAATTGGGTGATGTTACCACCTGGAAGAATTTTGAGGAGCATTATAGTAAAGAAACTAGATCATCTTGAACAAACTGTTAGTAGAAATAGGGACATTAAAGGCACTGCTGGTGACATCAAAACTGAAGGGAGAAATAGATGTCCCTACAATAATTTTTGGAGCCTTTAATATACCTCTCTCATCAATAGATAGAACATCTAGACAGAGGATCAGTGAGGATACAGAGAACTTGAATAAGATATTAAATGAACTAGTCCTAACATACACATACAGAACTTTGCACCCCTCAAAAGCAGCATCTATATTCTCAAATGCTCATGGATCATTCTCCAGGGTAGATCACAGCACACTGACAAATTGAAAGGGAAGAACCACATGATCATCTTTATTGATGCAGAAAATGCATTTGATGAAATACTGCATCCTTTCTAGATAAAAGCACTTCAAAAACTGGGAATAGAAATAAACTCCCTCAATATAATAACAGGCATATATGAAAAACCCACAGCTAATATCACACTCAATGGTGAAAGACTAAAAGCTTTCTTTCTACGATCTGGAACAAGACAAGGAGGTCCACTGTCACCACTGTTATTCCACATTGTGCTAGAAGTTCCAGTTAGAGCAATTAGACAAGAAAAGGAAATAAAAGGCGTCCAAATTGGAAAGGAAGATGTAAAATTTTCACTATTTGCAGATGACACAATTCTTTATATAGGAAAATCCCCCCAAATCGACAACAAAACCGTTAGAGCTAATAAATGAATTCATCAAAGTGGCAGGATACAAAATCAACATATAAAAGTCAATAGTGTTTCTATACATTAGTAACAAGCAAGCTGAGGAGGAAATCAAGAAAAAATTCCATCACAATAGTAACTAAAAGAATCAAATACCTAGGAATAAATTTAACCAAGGACTTTAAAGGATGTGCATGCAGAAATCTACAAAACCTTGCTAAAAGAAATCAAAAAAGACCTACATAAATGGAAGGACATTCTATGTTCATGGTTTGGAAGACTAAATATTAAGATGTCAATTCTACTCAGATTGATTTACAGATTCAACATAATCAACAATCAAAATTCTGAAGCGTAATTTGCAGGAGTGAAAAACCAGTTATCAACATTATTTGAAAGGGTAAGGGGCTATGATAGTCAAAAACATCTTGAAAGTCTGTGTACAAGCTTAGGGCTGGGGATTCCTGAAGCCATCTTCTATACTTTTTGAAGCCAGCCAAAATAAACAAAGATCATATAACATCAATATATTAATTAAAAGCTGTTTGGCTCTCTGAGATAAGTTGCAACTTCTGACTTTGCTACCTGAAGGAACAATATCATTGCTTCTGTACTAAATAGCTCCCCAAAAGAGAGAAAAGCTTCTTTTTCCTAATGGGTTATAAATTAAAAAGGCAAGGATTACTTCCAGGAAGATGGAGGGATAGGACAGGCTGAGTTCACCCCTACACCATACAACAACTGTAAAAGTGACAGAAAAAAAATGACCTGAGACGAGTGACCAGAGAGGGATCCACATTATACACGGAGGACCTGGATGAAAAAGCAGAGAAATTACAATTGAGAGGATGGGGTGAGTTTATTTAAAAATTGGTGGGCTGCAAAATGCAGATCAAGCAGGAGCTGAAGAAGCAAAGCACTCTTGTATTCCCTCCTCCATATCAGTTTGAGAGACCTTCCCTCTCACCTCTACAGTCTGGAACTCCTATGGGGAACCTGGAGCAGAACTGGTAAACCTATGCGCAGAGACCCTGCTACCCGGGTGCCGTGCTGACCCACATGCCTGAGGGAGGCTGCTGTGTGTGCCTGGCTTTGGTTGAGCTTGGGTGGCCTTCTTCTCAGAAGGATAGGGGTACACAGAGTTGATCTGTTCTCACAATTGGCCCTGGGCCCCATTGCTCTTATCCCTTCCCTCCCCATGGAGGCTTGAGGCATACATGGCATGCACAGGTGGAGAAGTGTCGATGCAGTAGCCAGCCTCACCACATTGCCAGGCACTCCTGGGCTAGCTGTGGGCAGGGGTAGTTGAAATACTCAGTCCCACAGTTCAAGATCATTCCATGTGGGAGTCTAGGGACCACCAGACCCAAAGTGCCCACAAGCAAATTCTCCCTGAGGTACATAGTTCTCATCCCCCATGCCCAAACCCAGGGTTGGCAGCTTTTAGAGAGCACCGAGACCTGGGCCATGACTGGCTTTGCACCTGGGTTGGGTCCCAGCCCAGCCGGCTAATCTTCATGAGGGGAAGAGGTGGCCTAAGAGTGCTGTCTTCTGGGAAGACATGGAAAGTGCAGTCTGGCAAATTGTCATTTTGCCTAGCTTCTAATAGACCTCCTATTAGATTTACAACTTCTACATGAGGTCCCAGCTTTGGTTTGGTGGAGAATTACTGACAAACCAAGTAGAAAAGAAGACATTCAATGCAAACCCAAACAACTACAAAATCGTAGATGAGCGAAGGAAATCAACTTTCAAAATAACCCTGTCAAGACAATCAAATGCCTCAAAGGCAGCAGAAAATCACAAAGCACATGAAAATGCAAGAAAATATAGCCCAGCAAAATAATTAATTAAAACACCAGAGGAGACATAGAATTTGGAGCAACTAACCAAAGAATGTCCACACAAAATCTTCTAAATAAATTCAATGGGTTGGCTAAAGACAAAGAGGATATTAGAAAGACACTAGAAGAGCCTAAAGAAGAATTTGAAAGAATAAATAGAAAAATAGCAGATCTTACGGAAATGAAAGATTTTGTAGATCAAATTAAAAATATACGAGAGACACCAACAACAGATTTGAAGAGACAGAAGAAAGATTAAGCAAACTAGAGGACAGAATAGCTTAACTTGAATGTGCAAAAAGAACATATGGTGAAAAAGATGGAAAAATTTGAATTGCATCTCAGGGAAATGATGGACAACACACAGCACATAAATAGAAGAATCATTGGTGTTGCAGAAGGAGAAAAGAAGAGTAAAGGTCTAGGAAGATTATTTAAGGACATAATTGGGGAAAACATCCCAACCCTTGTAAAAGTTATAAATATGGAAATCAAAGAAGCTCAATGAACTCCAAACAGAATAAATCCAAATAGACCTACTCTAAGATGCATACTAATCAGAATGTCAAATGTTGAAGAGAAGCAGAAAGTTCTGAAAGCAGCAAGAGAAAAGCAATTCATCACATACAAGAGAAGCCACATAAGACTAAGTTCAGACTATGCAACAGGCACCATGGAGGTAAGCAGGCAAGGGTATGATATATTTAAGATTCTGAAAAACAAAAATTTCTAGCCAAGAAGTCTTTATCCAGCAAAGTTGTCCCTCAAAAATGATGGAGAGATTAAAATTTTCACAGACAAAAAAATGTTGAGAGAATTTTTTAACAAGAGACCAGTCCTGCAAGAAATAATAAAGGGGATTCTGACAGGAAAAATGATAGGAGAGAGAGATCTAGAGGATGGAACAGAATTAAAGACTATTAATAAGAGTAACTTAAAGGATAAAAAGAAAGAGAGGGAAAAACATATAGATCTGACAAATAAAAACCAAAGAAAAGATAGTAGTTTCAAGAAGTGTCTTTACAGTAATAATTTTGAATGTTAATGGACTAAACTCGCCAACTAAAAGATACAGATTGGCAGAATGGATTAAAAATATGACCCATCTATATGCTGTTTACAATAGACTCATCGTAAGCCCACATTTACAAAAAAATTGAAAGTGAATGGATGGAAAAAGATACTCCACTCAAGATGTAATCAAAAGAAAGCAGAGGTAGCTATATTAATATCAGACAAATTATACTTTAAATGCAAAGATGTCATAAGAGACAAGGAAGGATACTACATATAAATAAAAGAGACAATTCACCAAGAAGAAATAACAATCATAAATTTTTATGCACCCAATCAAGGAGCTCCAAAATACATGAGGCAAAATGAAGGAAGCAATAGATGTTTCAGAAGTAATAGTGGGAGATTTCAATCCACCACTCTCTTCTATAGGTAGAATAACCAAACAGAGGATCAATAAGGAAATAGAGAACATAAACAACCTGATACATTATCTAGACCTCTCAGACATATGTTATGTATAACAATCATAACATAGATTGTTATACCCCCAAACACTAGGATATACTTTCTTCTCTAGCACTCATAGAGTATTCTCCAGGATGATCATATGTTGGGGCACAAAATAGGTCTTAAAAATTTTAAAGATTGAAATTTTTTCAAAGCACTTCCTCTGAACACAACAGAAGGAAGCTGGAAATCAGTAAAAACTAGAGAACCAGAACTTTTGAAAATATATGGAAATTAAATAACACATTTAAAAAATCAGTGGCTCAAGTTTCTAGAGAAATTTGGATATGAATGAAAATGAGAATACAATATAACAACTTATGGGATGTAGCAAAGGCACTCCCATAACTACTTAGATGAAATGGCAAAATTCCTAGAAATAAACGAACAACCTATACTGAGAGTAAAAGAAGACCTTAACAAACCAATTACAAGGAAAGAAACTCAGCCATCAAAAATCTTTCAACAAAAAGCCCAGGGCCAGATGGCCTCAGGGGAATTCTGTCAAACATTTCAAAAGGAACTAATGCCATTTCTGCTCAAACTCTTCCAAAGAATTGAGGAAAAAGAACATACCTAACTCATTTTATGAAGCTATCATCACTATAATACCAAAAGTGGATAAAGATACTACAAGAAAGGAAAACTAAATACCAATCTTTTGAACATAGATGCAAAAATTCTCAACAAAATCCTTGGAAATTGAACTCAGAGGCACATGAAAAAAATTATACACCACGACCAAGTGGGGTTTATTCCAGACATGCAAGTGTGGTTCAACACAAGAAAATCAAGCAATGTAATACCGCACACTTACAAACAGAAAGGGAAAATTCACATGATTATCTCTATTGATGGTGAAAAAGCATTCAACAAAATTCAGCATCATTTTGCTGCTAAAAAACATTTCAAAAGGTAGGAATCAAAACTACTTCCTCAATATGATAAAATGCATATATGAAAACCCCACATCCAGCATCATACTCCAAAACCTTTCCCCTCAGATTGGGAACAAGAAAAGGATGCCCTTTGTCACCACTATAATTCGACATTGTGCTAGAAGTTCTGGCTGGAGCAATCTGGCAAGAAAAAGAATTAAAGCATCCAAATCAGAAAGGAAGTAGTAAAACTTCACTTGCAGATGACACAATCCTACACTTAAAAAATCCTGAGAAATCTATGATAAAGGTACTTGAGCTACTAAAGAAATTTAGGAAAGTGGTGGGATACAAGATTAATGTGCAAAAACCATTAATGTTTCCGTACACAAGTAATGCCCTAACTAAGGAGACAATTAAGAAAAAAGTTCCATTCAAAATAGCAACTAAAGAAGTCAAACACCTAGGAATAAACTTAACCAGGGATGTAAAGGACCTGTACACAGAAAGCTACATAACATTGCTAAAAAATCAAAGATCTAAATAGGTGGAAGGTTATTCCGTGTTCATGGATAGGAAGGCTAAATACTGTTAGGATGTCAATTCTACCCAAATTGATCAACAGATTAACTCAATACCAATAAAAATTCCAACAACCTAGTTTGAAGGATTGGAAAAGCTAATAATCAAGTTTATTTGGAAGGGAAAGGGGCCCTAAATTGCCAAAACACCATACTAAAACAGAAGAATGAAGTGGGAGGACATACACTTCTTGAATTTAAAGCTTATTATAAAGCCACAGGGGTCAAAACAACATGGTATTAGCACAAAGATAGAGATATTGAACAATGGAATCAAATTGAGAGTTTAGAAATTGACCCCCAGATTGATATTCGACAAGCCCTCAAATCCACTGAACTGGGACAGAAGAGTCTCTTTAATAAATGGAACTTGGAGAACTGTATATCCATAGCCAAAGGAATGAACGAGGACCCCTACCTCACACACTATACAAAAATGAACTGAAAATGGTTCAAAAACCTAAATATAAAAGACAACACCATAAACTTCTGGAAGAAAATATATAGAAACATTTTCAAGACCTTTACAAAAACCTAAATAAAAAAGCCAATACCGCAACACTGATCTGTACAAGACCCACAGCCACCATGAACAGCAAAAGTCAATACCCAACACAGCCAACCTACCCTGTGCAGCCTCCTGGGAATCCAGTGTACCCTCAGACTTTGCATCTTCGTCAGGCACCATCTATACTGATGCTCCACCTGTTTACTCAGAGCTCTACCATCTTTGTATACCCCGGGGTTGCCACAGTCCCAACTATGTCAACCGCATTTCCTGGTGCCTCACTGTATCTTCCCATGGCCCAGTCTGTGCCTGTTGGACCTTTAGGTTCCACAATCCCCATGGCTTATTATCCAGTTGGTCCCATCTATCCACCTGGCTCAGCAGTGCTGGTGGAAGGAGGATATGGTGCAGGTGCCAGATTTAGAGCTGCGGCTACTGCTTGCAACATTCCTCCTCCACCCCCTGGATGCCCTCCCAATGCTGCTCAGCTTGCAGTCATGAAGGGAGCCAACATTCTCGTAACTCAGCAGAAGGAAAACTTCTTCATGGGTGGCTCAGATGGTGGTTATACCATCTAGTGAGAAACCAAGGACACCTCTCTGCAGGGAAAGACATCACATACCTTCAGCACTTCTTACAGTGTAACTGCTTTGGTCATATTAACCTGAAGTTGCAGTTTAGACACATGTTGTTGGGGTGTCTTTCTGGTGCCCAAACTTTCAGGCATGTTCAGTTTTCATAAGGAACCATGTGATGGGAGCAGTACCTCCCTAAAGCATTTTAAGGTAGGGGAGGTATCCATTCATAAAATGAATGTGAGTGAAGCAACCCTAAGGATCTTCCTTTAATTCCTCTGGAGTAAACTGTACCATCCTGATTTTTAGTTATAAAACTTCAAATTAGGTTTGGAGGGAACTTTGATCTTCCTAAGAATTAAAGTTGCCAAATTATTCTGATTGGTCTTTAATCTTCCTCAAGCCTTTGATTTATATTACTTGTTATAAGTGAAATGCATTCGTTGTCTGCTTTTTCCTTTCTAGCCTTTGCCCCATATCCCAACCCTGACCCCAGGCTTTCATTCCCTCTCGCCAATCTACATTGAATCAGTGGTGCAGGATAGAAAGCCAGTCAGACTAATTTATCTTTCCTTGTACTTCTCCCTCTTGTCGTCTTATAACTAGTCATTCACCAAGGATCCTCTGAAAACCCTCTGTGCCCCAAGCACAGACCCCATTCCTGCTTTTGCATCTCCTTAGGCAAAAGTAGAGGGTGCCTTTTGGACCCTTCTCATAGGTTGCCTCTGTATACAGGAACGCAACCCAAATTTGTTTTGGTACCAGAAAAACTGAGCTCATGTCAGTGCAAAGTATTGTAAACAACAGTTTGTTTAAAATTTAAGTGGCATGGAGGAGAATGCATTTCAAAAGCCTGTTGACTTTAAGCCTGTTGACTTTAGAGCCAAATTAAGTGGAATTTTCACATCAAAAATTGGTTACCATTTATTGTCAGTGTCTGATGCAGTCACTTCCTGAGTTCCTAGGACTTCCTGAGCTGGGCCTATGGGGTCATATTGTGAATGCCTCACTACAAAATGACTTGAATCCAGTGAAGTCTCATTTAGGGTTAAGAATATTTGAGGGATCCTAAACATTTTGATTTTTGTTTTCTAAAATTGGATTTTATTTTGTCTTATATTTTCAGTTAATCTAAATTTGTGTTCTGTACATGTGATATTTGACTGTACCATTGACTATTGTGGAAGTTCAGTGTTGCATGTCTCTTTCTACACTGTGTGCACTTGTGGATTTTTTTATACTAAAAACGTAGAATAAAGATTTTGAAGATTTGAATAAAGTGATGAAGTTCCATTAAAAAAAAGTCAATACCATAAAACTCCTAGAAGAAAATACAGGGAAACATTTTCAAGACCTGGTCATAAGAAATAACTTCCTAGACCTTACACCCAAAGCATAAGCAATGAAAGAAGATAAGTGGGAGCTCCTCAAAATCAAATGCTTTTTTGCCTCAAAGGATTTTGTCAAAAGGTGAAGAGGTAACCAAGTCAGTGGGAGAAAATATTTGGAAACCATATATCTGTTAAGGGTTTCATATCCACTATTTATAAAGAAATTATGCAATTCAACAACAAATGAACAAACAACTAAATTATAAAGTTGGCAAAAAATATGAATAGACTTTTTTTTGAAGAGCAAATAAAAATGGCTTAAAAAGCACATGAAAAGATGTTCATCTTCATTAGCTATAAGGGAAACACAAATCAAAACCACAATGAGATATCATCTCACACTTATAAGAATGGTTGCCATTAAACAAACAGGACACCACAAATATTGGAGAGGACATGGTGAAATTAGAACACTTATTCTTTGTTGTGGAAATGTACAATGGTACAGCTGCTGTGGAAGACATTTGGCTGTTCCTTGTTAAACTAAATATCATGTTGCTTATGACCCAGCAATAGCATTACTTGGTATATAACCAGAAGAGCTGAAAGCAGTGTCATGAACAGACATTTGCACACCAATGTTCATCGCAACATTATTCACAACTGACAAAAAATGGAAACGACCCAACTGTCCATCAACAGATTAGTGGATAAACAAAATGTGGTGTACATATATATGATGGAATATTATGCAGCAGTAAGAAGAAATGAGGTCCTAAAGCACATGACAACATGGATGAACCTTGAGAAGATAATGCTGAGCCAAATAGACACAAAAGGATAGATACTGTATGATTTCACTAATTAGAACCCCTGTGAAGATGTACACTTAGGGTGTTAAAATGTAGAATACAGGGGACCTAGATATAGACAGGAGCTAGAGAAGGGGGAATGGTTTCCTAATATGTACAGACTAGTTAACGAGACTGAACTTAAAAGTATGGGAATGGATAGAGGTGATGCCAGTTCATTAGTGGGTTTTATGAATAATAGTGCCTTATTGAAGGTGAATATTTATGAATGGGGCTGTTTACCTCACCAGTTAACAATACAAGTATAAATTAGCTCTTGTATGAACTACTTCAAAAGTGTGATGCTTGTACAAAGAGTCAATAATAGAAGGGTATACAGGAAAAACTACTTATTGCATGCTAAGGTCCATGTTTAATAGGAATACATCATGAGAACCACAATAATAATAAGGGTATATAATTGAGAGGGACAAGGGTTAAGGGGAGTTTTGGATTTTCTTTTTGGTGTGAATGTGTCTATCTGTTATTTTCTCTCTGGGGCAATAAAATTGCATAAAATTGAGATCGATAATGGTTGTACAAGTTAGTGATGATACTGTAAAACATTGATGGTTTATTTTGGATAGAATATATGCTATATGAACCTATTGCAACAAAATCTGTAGATTCAAAATAAGTAAATAAAAAGAAAGATTCAAGTGCTAGAGAGAGCACTATTCAATGTGGGTAGGGTTGCAGAATGGGGCAACCCCTCCAGAGGATAACGTAGTGGATCCATAGGAGGCTAAATATAGGGTTGCTAAATAATTAGGCAATCCTGTTACTGGGAATATACTCAGAAGAACTGAAGGCAGGAACTCGATAGACATTTGCACACTGATGTTTATGGCAACATGACTCATGATGCCTAGTAGATGGAGGTGGCTGAAACTACATTGACTGAGAAGCAGAAGGGTGAACTGTGGTGTGCACATATGATGGAAGGTTGTGTGGTTACAGACAAGCATGAAGTTATGAAGAATGCAATGAGGTGAATGAACCATGAGAACATTATGTTGAGCAAATAAGCCAGAAAAAAATATTGTATGGTCTCTTTTAGAAAACACTTATAAGAAAATTGAGATCTACACTGTAAGCTCTTACAGCGGTCACATTTCTTCCTGAGCTGTAGCTTTCTAAATTCTGAAATGCTGTGTTGCATATATATAATCTGGTATTTTCCTGGAACTTCGTGTTGATACACAGAACTCAGAGTTGGAGTTCTGCAGCTCTGAATGTCAGCATTGCCACATACAGCAACCGTTAAAGACACTGAAAAATAGATCAGTCTTCAATTAGAGGTGAGAACAAAGCTGATTTGGTTGAGACTAAGGTAAATCAGAACACAGGGTAAAGGATGATATGTCTGTAGTTTAGAACTTCCCCTACTGTATGAGACCACAGGAAGAGAAGTTTGTTTTGTCTAAAACCTAGATTTTCTATAGCACACTATCTAACAACCTGTGTGACCAGTTCAGTTAAGTAATCTAAACATACAGAGCCTAGAATTGGGAATGAGGCCTTACAATTCTGAATAGCCTAATGTAATACCTGGATACATTCCAGAGTATATTGGGCAGATAATTAAAAATTATTGGCAAAGTCCCTTGAGGGACTGGAGAAAAAAATACAAAACTATTAAAGTTTCCTACCTGGGAAATCCTTGATGCTTTCTCAAACATTAGGGACTCCCAAGTTGATAGGCCAAGTCCTTGATCTTGAGGCTTATGCTTACGAAACTTATACCTATAACAGAGAAGCTAAGTCTACCTATAATAACACCTAAGAGTTACTTCCAGAGAACCTCTTTTGTTGCTCAGATATGACCTGTCTCTCTCTCTGAGCCCAATTCTACAAGTAAAATCATTACCCTCCCCATCATGAGGGACATGATGTCCAGGGGTCCAAGTCTCCCTGGCAATGTGGGACATTATCCCCAGGGATGAGCCTGGCCCTGGCACCATCGGATGGACAATGTCTACCTGACCAAAAAAGGGAAAAGAAATGCAACAAAATAAGGTATCATTGGCTAAGAGATTTCAAATAGAGTTGGGCTATTCTGGAGTTTCCTCTTATGCGAGCTTCAGCTAGATATTGCCAATTGCCATGGTATGCCAAGTCCCAGCCATTTGTATTCATGTAAATCCTAAAGAATACCCAGGGCTTTATCTGAAATTCTACAACATTTCATATACTAAAATTATTTTCCAGAAATCTATAACCTCCACAGGGTTCCTAGGCCAGATAAGCCCTGAAACCCAGATTTACCAGTGTCTCCAAGAACATCAACCAGTTGCATCCCTTCCCCCATAATATTGACTCACCCTTTTAACAGAAAAAAAGCTAGACTTTCTTTTTAAAAGTTTAAAAGTTAAAGTTAGATATTTAACACAAATATCCCTAAAGAGTGGGAGAAGGATCAAAGAAGAAGAGGAGTTACTAACAGAGAAGATAGGATTTAACAAATGAGTATGACTGCTGAATCATTATATTGATATTTCTATTTACTCTCAAGTGTCTTAGAGCATTTAGAATGAAATACCTGAAAGGGTGAAATTGTAACCCATACCATACTTTGAACTTTCTTCTAAAACTACTTGTAAAATCTACTTTGAAATTTATCACTTTTTTGTAGATATATTTTATTTCACAACAAAAAATGTTCAAAAAATCTTGAAAAAGAAGAACAAAGTTGGAGGCCTCTTCTTGTTTTTAAAACATGTTACTAAGCTACAGTGTTCAAAACAGTATGCTACTTGCACATATACAGACATATAGACCAATGGAATTGAATTGAGATTTCAGAAATAAGCCCTCACATTTATGGCCAATTGAAATTTGACAAGATTACAAAGTCCACTAAGTTGGGAACTAATAGTCTCTTCAATAAATGTTGTTTGGAGAGCTGGATATTCATATGCAAAAGAATTAAAGAGGATCTCTATATCACATCTTATTCAAAAATTAATTCAAAATGGATCAAAGACCTACATATAAGAACTGGGATTATAAAACTTCTAAGAGAATGTGTAGAGAAGCATCTTCATGATCTTGTGGTAAGCAATGGCTTTTTAGATTTGAGACCCAAAGCACAAGCAGTGAAAGAAAAACTAAGTAAATGGGAACTCCTCAAAATTAAAATCTTTTATGCTTCAAAGGACTTTTTCAAGAAAGGGAAAAGGCAGCTTTCTCAACTTTCTCAAATATTTGGAAATCACATATCTGATAAAAGTTTAATATCCAGAATATATAAAGAAAACTTACAACTGAACAACAACAAAAAAGACAAGCAATCCAATTAAAAATGGGCAACAGACTTGAATAGGTATTTTTCAAAAGAGGAAATACAAATGACTAAAAAGTACATGAAAAGATGCTCAGCATCACTAGCTATCAGGGAAATGCAATCAAAATCATAATGAGATATTATTTCACACCTACTAGAATGGCCCCTATTAAACAAACAGAAAACTACAAGTTATGGAGAGGATGTGGAGAAAAAGGAACACTCATTCACTTCTGGTGCAAGTGTAAAATAGTACAGCTGTTTTGGAAGACAGTTTGGCAGTCCACAGAAAGCTAAATATAGACTGCTGTAGGATTTGACAATGCCACTACCAAGTATATACCCAGAAGAACCGAAAACAGGGACTCAGACAATTGCACACCAATATTTATAGTGACATTATTCATAATTGCCAAAAGATGGAAGTAACCCAAGTGCCCATCAACCAATGAATAGATAAACAAAATGTGCTACATACATATGATGGGATATTATTCAGCTGTTAGAAGGAATGAAGTCTTGATGCATAAGATAATGTTGATGAACCTAGAGGACATTTTACATTGAGTGAAATAAGCTAGACACAAAAGAACAAATATTATGTGATTTCACTGATAGTATCTAGTTATAATAAACAAAATCTTGGAGTTAGAATCTAGAATATAGGTTACCAGAGGATAGAATGCGGGTAGAGAATATAGAGCTGATGCTTATTTTGTGCATTATTTCTATTTAGATTGATTGTAAATGTTTGTAAATAGATAATTTTGATGGTAGCACATTATTGTGAGTGTAATTAATAGTATTGAATTATGTTTATCAATGTGGTTGACGGGAAGTTTTGAGTCATGTATATTACTAGAAGGAAAGTCAGAAGACAAAACATGGGACTGTATAACACAGTGAACCTTATTACGGATGATAGTCTTTGGTTAATAATTAAAGTATACAAGGGGTGCCTGGATGTTCAGTGGTAGAATTCTCTCCTGTCATGTGGGAGATCCAGGTTCAATTTCTGGCCTATGTACTCACCCCCCTCCCCCACCAAATTCAACAAAGTTGCTGCAATAATAGGATATTCACTTAGGAAAGAATGAAATGTGACCCCCCACTGTACAGCATACAAAAAATAGTACAGGTATTACAAATATTCTTTCATGAATATTAACACAGGTACAGCACTAGTGAAAGGTATAAATAACAGGGCGGTATATGGAAAAAAGTACTCCTAATATAATCTATGGACTACAGTTAATAGTACAATTATAATCTTTCATTAATTGTAACAAAGTTTTGTATTGGTGCAAATGTGTTAACGCAAAGTGTTAATAATATGGGTGAGGTATCTGGGAAAACCTACAATTTCTTTAACTGATAGAAATATTTATTTAAAAAAAAACTATGCTAAGCGAAAGAACCAAGAGACAAGTACTACATATTGTAAGATTCCATTTATGAAAAATGTAAATGTAAATAAATGTAGAGACAGAATTAGATTAGTGGGTATTTAGGGCTGGGGAAGGATAGAGGGATTGAAAAGTGACTGCTAAATGGCAGGGATTTTTCTTATTGTATTAATGAAAATGTTACAGCATTGATTGTGGTGACAAATGTATACCTCTGTGATTATCTGTGATTATGCTAAAAGTCATTGGATGTACACCTTGGATGAAATGTACGGTATGTGATTATATTCCAATAAAACTAATTTTAAAATAAAGTGAATAATGCATGCAGCGCCCCCAGAATTTGAACCCAGCACACAGGATTCTGTTATGCAAGCATGGGTCGTCACCAGGTTGTCCAGTAGTGTAAGATCGTTGAAAGCTAAATTCAAATTCTGTCACTTACTGTCTACCCGACTTCGGGCGTTTCACTTAATTTCACTATGCCTTCGTTTCCTCAAATGCACAATACTTCAAGTAGCAAAGTGCAAAATGCAAATACATAATCCCCCCTACGGAACATGTGATTTGCAAATTTATTCAATCCTGGAGTAGAAATAGCTCTGCAGTCAAACGATTTGCACAGACCTGGCTCCGGATGGTTTCTTTCCCCATCCCGCCCTTGTCCCCTGGGGCTGGGGCTGGGGCTGGGGCTGGGGCTGGGGCTGGACAGACACCTCCGCCCTTTGGAAGCTCAAGGCCAAACCGCTCACATGCACTGGGACTTCCCTGGCGCCTGTGATTCCAAAGCCGTTCCTGGTTTATCTGGGCCTGTTCAACCATCGCTTGATTGTGGTCTTGCCTTTAGCAAGTTTGATTGCTCCTTAAGAGGAAGGGACATCTG
>PVIY010043985.1:0-19991 GCA_004026745.1 Myrmecophaga tridactyla
CCACTCAAATGGGTGGAGACATGTCATCCACTAATCCAATTTAACAACCACTCTTGACTAAATCACATCAACCAGGCAGATGATCTCATCACAGTTTCAAACATACAGTATTGAATAGATTATTCTACCTTTATGAAATGGGATTTATATTAAAACATGGCTTTTCTTAGGGGGCATACTTCCTTTCAAACCAGCACAGAAATATATATATCTTTATGGGCAGATCTATCAATCACCGCTTTAACCCAGTGAGTAAACTTATAATCAATAATAGCATGACAAAAACATCAGCAGTATGTACCTGCTGATATGAGGCAATAATAACAAAAACATTTCTATGATGCAGTCTCACTAATCTCATCAAGACTTTATCTGTTTTTTATTTTACAATAAATGCAGGGGAATAAAGAAATATGTTGATGAGTACCTAGAAGAAATAATCACATGAGTCTAGAATGGTAGGACATTCTGGAAGGTAATTGGCCTAGTCTCCTCAGAAAATCAGTTTTGTTAACAAGAAAGAAAGAAGGAAGGAAGGAAGAAAGAAAGGAAAATGGTGGTAAGCTATCTTAAATTAAAGAGACTAAAAAAGCCTAACTGGTAAATACTATGGGTAAACCTTGATTGTATCCTGGTTTACAGAAGCAAAACCAAAACAAAGCAAAAAAAATTTAAAAAGCTAGTATATTGTCCTATCCCCTACATGGGACATAACATTCAAGGGCGAAAGTCTCCCTGACAGCATGGGAGGTGACTTGCAGGGATGATCCTGGTCTTAGTACTGTGGGATTGACAATGCTATCCTGACCAAAAGGGGGGAAAGAAGTGTAACAAATAAGGTTTCGGAGGCTGAGTGAGTTCAAATAAAGTTGAGAGGCTACTCTGGAGGTTACTCTTATACAGGCTTCAGTTACACATAACTACCTATCATAACTTGCCAAACCCCAATCAAAACCATTCCTGCCAATCCTAAAGAGCACCTAGGGTGTTATTCTACAAAGGGTCCATGCACTAGGGTAACTTTCCAGAAATGTACAACCTCCAGATGGGTTCCTGGACCAGGTGAGTTCTGAAATGCAGAGGGGCCAGCCTCTCCAGAACATCACCTAGTTCCATCTCTTTATCCCATATTATTGACAGCTCCTTCCAATATGAGAAAGACAGAATGGGCATAGCCCAAATACCCCTAAAAGGTGAGAGAAAGATCAAAGGTAATGGTGGAATTATACATAGAATGTCAAATTTAACAAATGAGTACTATTGCTGAATCATTACTATGTTAATATGTCTTTTAGTCGCCAGTATCTTAGAGCAGTTAGAAGTAAAAACCTAAAATTGTGGAATTGTAACCCATACCAAACTCTGAAACCTGTTCTACAACTAATTGTTGTGATGTGCTTTGAAATATATTAATTTTTATATATATTTTATTTTTCACAAAAAAGAAAAAAAGTCAATTGGGATGATAAATGCACAACTAAAAAAATAAAATAAATGAAAAAATAAAAAATTTTAAAAAGCTAATAAACTGATTATTAGATGATGCTAGTGAAATATTACAGCTTTTTTGATATGACAAAGGTATGACAGTTATGCACACTACTATTTTCTGAGGTACATTCTGAACTTTGTAGAGGTGATGTATCTGATTTCTAGATGCGTCCACAAAAATAAACAAACAGATGGAATTTGAAGCAGAGAAAATAACATTTGGCCTGGGAGTTTGGAAAGCCTTTAAAGGGCCATATTTGATGTTTTGTCAAATGTGCCAGATCTACCAGATATCAGTGGTCATTAGTTCTTGATGGTGGGCATTTGGGCATTCATCACATTGTTCTTTCAACTATTTTTATGTTTGAAAATTTTTATCGTACCATATTGGAGACTGAAAGAGATATAAATGTCTGTGTCATGTTGGTGTTCCTCTTTCCTTTACAAATGTGATTTCCTCATCCCATAACATTTTGTCACTGATAGTGTCACTGTTATATGGTCTCATCTACCATACCCTTAATTTTCTTTGGCCAGCTTATTTTCTCTTATTTCTCTAAACATAACCTATATGCCAATGCAGTTCAACCCCTTACTATTGTCCGTACACATTCTCTCCATTTCTTTGCTGATTCTGCTCTTTTGCTTTTCGTAGGCATTTTTTCTCTCCCAGTCTATTAAAATTTTGTTCATCTCAAACATGGCCCTTATAAAGGCTTTCCAAACTTCCAGGCCAAATGTTATTTTCTCTGCTTCAAATCCCATTCTAGCTTACACTTTTAGATATCTCTGTATTCTAAATAGCATTATTGTCATATAATGTGCAATTTCATATCCTGTCACATCTTCTATTATTTTTTATCATATGGTTCCTAAACTGTGGTATATTAATTAATTAATTGATTCATTAATTCAACAAAAATTTTTAATACCTACTCATTGTCTGATTTTGTGCTAGAAACAGGGAATGTAAAGACCAATAAAAATCGTGCATGCTATAAAGTAGATTGCAAAATTAAAAGTTCAATAATGTTATATATTTAATTAAGGCAAATTTGTAAGAATGGATTTCTTATTCTCTTATTTTATTTAATTATTTTTACTGAGTTAAGATTCATTGAATTGCCTTGTCACTGTAAGATCAAAGAATTATGGTGTCATTCGGTGCCTCATGAGAGAGAATTGAGCAGTATTTCTTGTTAGGCAGAGACATCCTAACTTTAGTTATGTTTTCTCTTACTTTCACAGTGTTTCATATGTATAGGAATATACCCAGACCTGATTCTCTTTAAAATTCTACCTATCAAATTTATGTGATTCTTAGCTACTTGGTCTTCAAAGGAAGAGCCTACTAGAATATCTACTCCATCTCTTCCAGGGTTGTTATTTGAAAATATTTTCTAGTACTTTGACCAATTCAATTGTAAATGACCTCATTGATGGAACTTTTGCTATTTCCATTAGGAAGGCTATTTATCACCATAGTCTGGTTTCTATATTTCGGTCCTTTTTTTTCACCCAATACACTATTTCATCAAGGCTGTGTACCTGCCAGGCTTATATATTACTCTTTTATATGGTACTGTAGCAAGTATTTTCTTAAATTACAACTCAGTTACTTGTAATCTTCTATCTCTTTTGACTTTCATTGTTGCCTCTTTGGGAAAATATCTGCTTCTTTAGAATGAAACACTGATCTTAAATAGACCCTATGTTGAGGGTTGCAAGGATAGTTCAGTGTAGAATTCTTGCCTGCCATGTGGAGACCCAGGTTCGATTCCCAGTCCATGCACTTCCCCAAAAATAAACAAGCAAAGCAAAGCAAACAAACAAACAAAAACCCAAACAAACAAAAATTCAACTATTGGTGCTGTAATAACAGAGTGTGCATATAGAAAATTAATGAAATGTGACCATGCCATATAGCATACAAAAATAAAAAAATAGACCCCATGTTGACCGGTCAAATTTCATATCCTGAATTTTGCTGGGGCTTAGATTTTATCTCTAAATTCAGTAGTCAGTTTGCTCTATAGCCTCAGAAATTCCTCAAAATTAACAAATTCTAAATGAATTTAGGTTTACCTTAAATTGGAGGAACGCAGACAATATTCTGCAGCCTTTATCGATGGAGTTCAACCAGTAAACCAGTTCGCTTGTATGTTCCCCACGATCAATTCAAGAAGTAGTGAATTGATTCATCATCCTGAATATTATAATTCAGAAACTTTGTGTTATATTGTTTTTATACAGAAAGCCATGGCAAAATTAGTTTTCTGATTTCCTTCATCTATATATGCCGATAAATCTTTCCACTTATATACACTTAAAGAATCAGAATGCTTTAAAATACATTAAACCTTAGAACAATGTTGCCATAGCAAATGTGCACAAAATGAGGTGGAAAGTAGTTATTACTTAGTTAGTTTAAGCATATTTGGTCTTTCAATTGTTTTTTTTTTTTTTTTGGTGATATTTAAGAATGACCATGGATAAGTCAATCTCTTTAAGTCTCAGTTTCTTTATTAATACTGTCTATATTTATATTAATTATCGGGATAATTTAGACTTAATTGGATTCAGTGATTCTTTTTTCATTTTTTCTTTTCCTATTCTTCATAAGATTTGAGATGTCCTTTAAAATTGGTTCAATTTTCCAAGGTATAGAGCAGGCAGGAGCAATAAGAAACTCAGGGAAGAAACTCAGTTTAGGTAGTTTCTTATTATGGGGATAAGATTGCCATAATATGAAAATAAGCGATTAATTTCACCTTACGTATGATCTCATCACACTTTTTCTCTAAAATTTAATAAGGAATAACTTCTTTTTTTCTTTTCTACTCTCTGAGAAAAAATGTCTGTATGCTTCTGTATACAAAAAGCAAGATCTGAGAGATAGAACACACATCCACAGACACGACTTTTCGCTAGTGCTGAATTCTGGTTCCAAGGCAAACATCAGGGAAACCATGGTAAACTCATTACCCTGATCTGGTCCTATTTTCTGGTTCCTTGGTTTCACCTATAAAATTAGAAACTTGAAGTTGAACATCTATTTGTCCACACCCAACTAGAAAATTCTACCTATGCAGATTAACTGATTTCCACATGCTGGAGAATAAGAATAAATGATACTACAGGAAAAGGATTACTATAACCAAATTAGGTAATGCCTCTGGACATATTGCCTGAATATTTACTATATGCTCAAAACAAAACAAAACAAAGCATAAATTATAGAACTATACATTTAGAGGTTTGAGGTATAACAAGAGATTCAAGATGAACACACAGTAAGTTAGCCACACAGCATATGAACATAACTAGGCATTTATTTATAAGCTTTAGATTATAAAATAAGAATGTATGCAAATAAGTGGAAGAATAGTAGGAACTGAATGAGCCAGTAGTGATTTTACAGGAGCCATAAGTCTTGATCCCACATTAAAGGCATATGTTGAATTTAGAAAGGAATAAGAGCAATAGTAGAAATCCCTGGGCAGGATAAAAACAAAAGTAAAACAAACAGAAATCTTGTGTCAAAAGTAAAAGGTAGGAATTATCAAGTAATAACATGAGAAGTTGTACATTATTATAAACATACATCCAAGCTGTCTACCTGCAGCTTCTTTTTCACTTGTACAACGTATGTCATTTTGCATTTTGACTGCTGACCTAACAATGAAAGGATGGCAGGGGTGGAGGGGGATGGAGAGGACAGTAGCTACCATATGTCTGCATCCTAGTTACTCATTTTTTAAAACCTGATCTTTCTTTCCTTTTTGGACCACTCTTAATTTTGTTTCTCTAAGCACTGCTTAGATTCTCTCAACCCCTGTTTAGGCTTTTAAATTGTTCCATTGCCTACAAAATGATGTTCACAGATCTCATCCTGGTATTCAATAACCTCAGTAATCTAGCACTAACATACCTTTTCCACCATATCTCTCACTTTCTCTTGCATGTTTCCCGGGCTTCAGCTTTTAGTAGTATACACTTGGTTTTGACACATTCTCTTAAGTGCCTCTCCTATATTTCTATCTTCAAAATTCCTCAAATAATTCAAGGCTCACTTTAGTTTTCATATACTTTTCTCTTTAGGTCATCCCAGCTTGAAATAATGGCTCACTTTTCAATATGCCCATATTTATTTATTGCACTCCTCAAGTCTTTAAACTTCTGTACTGTACTCTAGCCCTTCTGGTTCAAGTAGGAGCCATATGTTACCAATAATTCAGAACTAAAGATTTATGTAGTATTTAAGAAATGGATGTGATTTTGGCTGAATTACATTGAATATATCACACATGAGCAAATGTCATAGATGTGAGCAAAAGGAAATGATAAGAATAACTGCTCATTTTATAGAAATATTTACTTTAATCCAAGCAATGGCTTGAAAACTTATTTTAACATATTATCCCTTGACCTTCTCAACAGCCAGAAAGTTAGGATGCTATTATCCCATTTTACAGATGGGAAAACTGAAACTGAGAAGTTAAGTATTTTGTTGAAAATATAATGATAAAGTTCCAAATCTAAGCTCCCAAATCCATTTCTTCTGATTTCAAGACCGAGCTTCATGGTAACAAAACATTATGAGACATCCTCATTTAGATATAGTAAATAGGGAATTTGTGCACATTGGATGTCTCTATTTACTCTCTACCTCTTGACTTCTCTAGTAGCTCAATTAATCAGGCCCATGAACTTAAATATTTATTTATTAAATATTTATTTATTTAAATATAATATGTTTCGTGTATGCTGTACGGTGGGGGTCACATTTCATTCATTTTTCAAGTGACTGTCCCATTATTGCAGCACCATTTGTTAAATTTCCCCTCCTTGGGAATGAGCTGGAGATTGAACCCAGGTGTCTGCATGGCAGGTGAGAATTCTACCACTGAACTACCCTTGCACCCCCCTGAAATATAATATATTAATAATGAACTATTATTAGCAAATATTTATTAATATCACATGAGATAGGCCCTAGGATCCTAATGAATGTTGGAACGCCACACTGCAGGATTCTAGTGGGTGGAGGAAATGGAGAATGTACCAGTCATCTGGCTGCTTACCACGTACATAGCCAATATTTTGAGTTTTTTTAAGTTTTTTTCGACAAACATTAGATGTCACATTAAATATTGCCTGCTTATATGGAAATGCATCTAATGGGTTTAAGTTACATCAAGTCAACAAATGGATTTGGTTGAAAAAGGAGCAATGAGTGAAAATTTAGCACAAAGCCAGAGAAATTTTGCTAAGGTCACAATAGAAACCAGGCCCAAGGTACAGACAAGGTATAGACAAGGTATGCTCAGCATACCACAATTATAGTATTTTTTATTGACCTTATGGATATGGATGATCCCTCAAGGGTCAGGACCTCAACCTTAGAAAAATTGCTTATCCATATGATCTGCAATCCTGAGTCTGCCAAGTGAGATGTAGCTCAGTCTTTCTCTAAATATGTCCAGGACTTCTCTGGCTGTTCCCACATGGAAATATTGGCAGTAGTGCTCAGCTTGTAGTAAACTATATCCCTTTTGATTCAATTCCCAGATGGTAACAGGATCTAAATTATGTTGAATTATTTTAGCATTTAGTGAAAATGAAAAATTGTAGCAGGGGTCTCCACATGTATGAAGAGAAAAGAAATGATTTCATATTTATTTCACTTGGTCCCTTTCTCATGATTGCATATCAAGAGCTTGTGGTCCACGTTTGAGGTTCCATGACTCTTAGTCCACATATTTTCTTTCTCAGCATCAGTGCTAAGCTATTGATAGCAGTAAGCAAGCAAATACATGGTGAACCAGACATGGCTTTCTGGCTGAAAGTAGTGTGTACAAGGATTTCTGAGTAATGTTAATAAAGGAAGAAAGTATGTGCAGCTAACATGATTTTGGAAGGTAAAAACCAACTAATAGCTTAAGAGTATCTATTCAAACTGAAAAAAAAAAGAAACATAGCTCAGGACATCCCATGTTCATATTTGTGGAAATGGCCAAAACAGAAGAAACAGTAAGATATTAGGTATGTATAGGGTCAAGAGAAATAAAACATATTGAAGGCATGGTAAAGACATAGTCTCTGAATTTTGGAAGAAGCCTGTGTCCAAATATGAAGAAGAAAACATAAAACTATTGCAGTAGAGATCAGACTGGGAGACCCGCTGCAGTACTTCTGTATCCAAACTGTTTCTCATGTGTAGACCTATATAAGAGTGTCACAGTGAAAGAGAAAAATAGCCCTTACCAGGAGGTGTCTGTTCCTTCCCTTGGTGTTAAGCACACTTGCAGTATGGGAAAAATTAAAGAGGACCTGACAAGTATGTATGTCTAGCATTTTATACATTCTTTAGTATTACTTAGAGAATATGGCTTACCATTTGTATTCTCCAGAGGGAGCCACTATTCTGCAGCTGGGCCTGATTGCTGCAGCATAGAAAAGGGCAGAGACAAACCCTGAGCTACGGTATTTATTCTTCCAATTTTGGGGCATCTTTGATTTGTCAAGCATTTTGCACACATTGATCTCAGGAAGGCCTGCAATGGACATATTTCTTGTACCTTTCTACCGATAAAGAAACCAAGTTCCAAAATAAGTTGCTCAAGGTCACACAAACCAATAATTGAGAAAAATGAGGTTGAAACTCTGATCCGTCTGAGGGCAAAGTCTGAACAGTTTTCAACTACATAGGAATCCTAGCTAAATAATTAATGGTCGTATGCTTAGGTCGATGAGAACTGGAAGTAAAGGAAAAGAATAATTTTATTGTTATTAGAAAAGTTGTAGGTTTAAAAAGGTCATGACTAAAGTACAGAGTTTCTATATACCACACTATTATTAAAACCTTGCATTAGTGTGGTACATTTCTACAGTTCATGAAAGAAAGAATGTTTTATTTTTTCTATTTTCTATTTTTATTTTTTCTACTTATTATTATTTTATTCACAATGTGGTACTGTCATAACCACCATCTATTACCAGATGGATAGCATTTTCTCATCAAATACAACACAGATACTTCAAGAACTGCAACTTCCTTGTCTTTCTCCTCCAACTACATTTAAATGCGTGATTAATTCATTTTTTTGCATATTTCTTAGAGTCATGCTTATCAAGTTTATTGCCTGGAATAAATACTAACTAATTGTTCGTAATATGAATACAACGTTGCATTCTGATTGAAAATAAAGAGTTTACCAGAATGTTGTCTGAACTCTCTTGCCAGTTTATACTTTCAACTCCTAATTCCAACATGATCAAGTTTTCCTTTCTTCTCTCTTTTGCACAGGCAAATTTGCCAGAATTTATGGTTTATTAATGGTAGTTGGTCCTCCACTTATGTAGAAACAAGACATCCAAAGCATATTGAATAGAATTGCTAAGAAAATGTTTGATTATAGACCTGGAAGAAGGACAGAGTGGTAAGTATCACAGAACTGGTAGATAATAGGATCTTAGTCTACTAGGCTTCCAACTGTTTGTATGACCTGGGAAAGTCATGTTACATTTTTGAGATGCACTGTTTTAAGGGTCAGAGAATAATAGTAGCAATTAAAAGCATCCAAATCTCAGTGACTTAAACCATATGGATTTCCAGTGTAGCGCGAAAACCAGGATTGAGGCCGCAGCCCTCAAGGAATGTTCCAATGCGAAATTACAGCAGGCTGAGACTAAGGGTCCACAGTTTCGGGAAGCAAGTGATTTATCAGCTCGTCCGCACAGGGCTCAGCCAAGTCACCTCGAAAGTCTGAGCCCCGAACCAAAGGCAACAATGGTTTTTATAGACACTATTACATGCTACAGGTAGGGCAAGCCTAATACGGTAAATAGCAATATTAAAGGAAAGATAACTGGTCAGTTTAAGGCACGAAGCAGCTTACAGAAGCAGATGAGCAGTTAGGGGAGGGGTCCCTGTCCCAGGAATGTATCTTATCTTTATTGCCTGCAGTTTCATCCCTTCCCAGCGGTTAGGAGGTTAGGAGAGGGAGTCTCTACCCCAGGAATCTATCTTTATTGCCTGCAGCTTCACCCATCCCAGAGGTCAGGAGAAGGGTTCTGTGGTTTTCTACAGAAAGGCAGCCCAATTAAGGGAGAGAAAGGAGGGCCTGCTTGCTACACCATAGTGGGAATTCTGCTCCACATCAAGGGAGCCAGGATGACAGAGCAACAATTCTAGCCAAAATATTATCAAACACTGCAGCAGCAGATAAGGAGAAACTAGCAAAGAATTCCTGGCTTTTAAAATATTCATGTAAAGTGACATCACTTCTGTGAATCTTTCTTTGGCCAAAATAAATCATATAGACCCATCCATTCTGATATGGGTAGGGAAGTATAAGCTTTTCATGTTCCTAAAGAAGATGCTGGAAAGTTGGAAAAAAGTTCTGCTAGTACAAGAGTTATCTTGGAGCATGGGCTTGGGAAACTTAGTGCTGTAACTACCAATATAAGGATGTACTGTGAAGAGGCAATTTTTGTCATGGGTTCCTCCCTATTCAAAAGGAGTCTCTGAACAAGCTGCCACCACTGCCAGAAAGTAGTGCATCTCCTGGAGGTCTTCAGAAGACAGATCAGCTTTAACTTGAACAAGCCTTCCTAACTTTAAAAAGTAGCACAACCCAGCCAAAACAACTGAGTAGGTTAGATTGCCTGATTATCTCACTAATGCCTTTTCTACCACACCATAGAACAGAGTCCAGTCATAAGACATGGACAAAGTATGTTTTCATAGCAGAGAGGAAATGAGGTTCCAGCACTTGGAGCCAGAGGCATGTGATGGAAAGCAGTGAAAAAGTAACCCCAAAGCACTGGAGTTTGGGGAAAGAAGAATGAAACAGATTGTTTTCTAAAGCTAATTTTTAATATTATAGATAGTGGTAAAAACTGTGATGGTAATTATAATCCTATATTTTGAAATTTTATACATGTGCATTTATTAGCCTATTAGATCTTCTAAAATAACTGTGTGAGACAGAACAAGTTACTTTCTTGAAAACTTTTGGAGGTGTAAAGGGTCACACTGTTAATGTATGTTGTAGCCTCAAGAAACAATGCACTTTGTAAAGACAGAAAATGAAGAACTCAGGTGTCCACTTTCCAAGGAGATATTAGAGTGAAGGAAATTCTGTGATTTAATAGCAGACAAACATCAAGCTGTATTTTCATTTTACCACTCCTAATTTATAACCAAGCCTGGAAAAAACATGCTATGAAGTTTAATTTTCAGTTTAAACTTTTCATTCTCCTTGCTTGGAATTAGAAATGCATATTGAAAAGAAATATCGGACCCACACTGATAAAGATGGTGGAGTAAGATGCTTCAGGTCTCCATCTCTCTATAGAAGCTTTAAACAACCATCATGTTCTACCAGCAAAAACCTCTTTCTGAAGCTCCAGAAAACAGTTAAAGGACTGCAGTAACAGGGGGAGCACAGAATCAAGAAAAAGGCAACTTGAAGTAATAGGATCTCATGGAACCCTGGCTGGCCCCTACTCTCCTCCCTCCCAAACTCAGCACAGAGTCAGCTGGTGCTCTCAGTTCAGCCCTGGTCCTGGTACTGGAGGGAGCAAAGTGAACCTCATGAATACACAGGAACCATGTTTTTCTGGCCCACTCTGTCTGGTGGTGGCCTGAGGGTCTCACTGTTCTAAAACTGCCCTACCTGTAGAAGGTGACTTATGGAGCTCTCCTACAGAACACTGGGAGAGCAGTAAGTCATGCTGTCTGGGGCAAAGGAGTGCTGACTGTAATAAATACAGGACAGTGCCTGGGACCTAGGGGAGAGGGAATTAAAAGGCTTATTCAGAAAGAATCAAGGAGGCCCCTACACTTTGACCTGGAACTATTTTCCAAACTTATTCTGTGAATAACCCTGAAGGACAGCACTCTCACAGATCAATTTGCAAAGACTGGAATAGGTGTTTTCTTTTTTGCCTTCTTTTTTTATTTGTTAGTCCCTGGTATTCAAGGAAAGCTGTGTCATAACACTAGCTGGATCAAAGCTTAGTAGATGATCCAGAGTCTAAATTATAGCTATTACATGTTAAATATCAAAATGTCTAAGTTTCAGCAAGAGACTGATCATAAAACATACAGAGAAAGAGGAAGTGATGGCTGATGCACAGAAAAAGATTAAAGTGTCAGAACAATAAGTGAGAAGGATCAGACCTGGGACATTCCATACAAAGACTTAAAAAAAAAAAGGCCTAAATATTCTCAAAGGAGAAATGGACAGAGAACTGAAGGAAACCAGGAAAATGATAGATAAACACAAAGAAAGTATCAGTAGAGAGATGGAAGTTATGAAAAGGGAAAACAACAGACCTGAAGAACACAGTAACAGAAATTTAAAATTTTCTAGAATGGTTCAGCACAGACTGGAGCTGGCAGAAGAACGAAACAGTAAACTTGACATAAGACTATTGAAATTATCCAGTTTGAGGAGCAGAAAGAGGGAAGGATGAAAACATAGTGAACAGAGCTTGAGGAACAGGTGAAATACCATGAAGTGTACCAATATATGCATTGTGGGAGTCTGAGAAGGTGAAAGAGAGACTACTCAAAGAAATAATGGTTGAAAATTTTGCTAATTTAACAAAAGTCATGAATGAATATACACAGCCAAGATGGTCAGTGAACTCCATACAGGATAGACTCAAATAGACCAGCACCATACCATGCTATAATTAAACTGTTAAATGCCAGAAATAAAGAGAGAATTCTGAAAGCCACAAGAGGGAACCAAGGTGTTACATACAAGTGAGCCTCACTAAGATGAAGTGTCAATTTTTCAACAGAAGTCATTGAGACAGGAAGGAAGTGGGAAGACATATTTGCACACTGAAAACAAAACGAAACAAAACAAAAATACCAAACAAGAATTCTGTTTCTGGAAAAACTGTCTTCAAAAATGAGGGCGAAATTAAAATAGTCCCAGATTAACAAAAGCTAAGAGACTTCATAGACGTTCCTACAAGTAATGCTATAAAGAGTTCTGCAGGTTGAAAAGAAAGGCACTAGAAAATTGAGTGACTCCACATGAAGAAATCAAGATCTCTGGTAAAGATAATGACATAGGTAAATATAAATAACAGTACTATTGGATTTTTTATTTGTAACTCGAAGTTTTGCTTCCTATGTGATGTAAAAGGCAAATGTATAAAATATAATGATGCATCAATGTTTTAGCTCAAAATATAACTAGATAATTCGTAACAATAATTACGTAAGTGTGGCGGCACAGTGGGATAAAGGAACATTGTTTATGTTAGCTATTGAAATAGTTAAATTGGTATCAAAGCAAAGGAGATTGTTACAGATTTATGATATTAAATTTAAGCCCTATGGTAACCACAACAAAAATATCAGAGAATATGCAAACTCATACAGAAAGAAAGTAGAATACAGGTTACTAGTGGTGTGGGGCAGGGACAATGTGAAATTCATGGAACATGAGTGCAGGGTTTCTGTTGGGGTGAAGGGCTATTTACAGCAATGGATGATGGTGAGGGTATTGCAACATTGTGAATGTGATTAATCCCACTGAATGGTATGTTTGAGAGGGGTAGGGATAGGAAGATTTAAGTGGCATATATATTTCCAAAATTTAAATAAACTAGTCAGACAATGACAGTTAAATGCAATACATACTGACTGAGTGTATTGAGAATGGAAGGGAAAGGCTCAAAAGGACATTATTGAGACTTAAGAAAAAATTGGCATATAGATGTAAGCTTTATATCAATGTTAATTTTTTTGAACTTGATAACTGCACTTAAGGTGTTACATAAGTAAATATTCTTGTTCATAGAAAATCTATAATGAATTATTGCATGTTCAAGGAGTACGAATTGTGCAACCTACTCTCAAATGTTCATAAAAGAGTGAGAGAGAGGGAGAGAGGGAGAAAGGAGGGGAGAGAAGGAGGAAGGAAGGAAGGTGACAAAGGTGGCAAAATGTTCACATTGGTGGATCTGGATATCTAGGCGTTGAAGGAATGTTGGATTTCACTGTATGGGGTTAGTATTATTTTTCATCTGTCCTGTAGGTTTGAAATATTTCAAAATAAAAAGTATATATATAAAATACCATCTTTCAGTAACCAATTGCGATTGTCTCTTATAGGAGGAAAACATACAAGAAATTTTTAAAAATGCACCCCCCCCATTTTAGTTTGTAAAAGCTATTGGAAATGCAATATACCAGAAATGGAATGGTTTTTAAAAAGGCTTTTAAATGGCTTTTATTAATTTGCAAGTTCACATATCTAAGGCAATGAAAATGTCCAAATTAAGGCATCCAGAAAAAGATTCCTCAACCCCAAAGAATGGGTCGTGAAGTTCAGGGTTTCACTCTCAGCTGGGTGGGTACATGGCAGCATCTGTAGCTTTCACCCCTCATTTCATAAGGCTTCCCCAGGGGCATCTTCCTCCTGCATCTCCTAAGGTCTCTGATTGTGTGGGCTCTGTCAGTTCTGAGCTTTTTACAAAATGGTTCCCTCTTCAAGGACTCCAGTAAGCAACCCCACTTTGAATAGGTAGAGACACACCTCCATGGAAACCATCCAATAAAAAATTACCACCCACAATTGGGTGGGGCACATCTCCATGGAAACAATAAAAAAGATCCCAGTTAGCAATATTGAATGAAGAGCATGGCTTTTCTGGGGTACACAACAATTTCAAATTGGCATAACCCCCTCCAGTATTTGAAACTCCACATTTGCTACTTTGGGAGGAGGTAGGATGGGGTGATAAAGATAAAAGTCCAAAGTGGTAGTAAAACAGCAACAAACAACTTTCTGTTTACTCGGTATTTGTAAAATAATATTTAAATGCTTTACCAAGTCATTTATAGCCTTCTAAAATCTAGACTAAGTATGCATTTATAACTATATCTCTCCAAACATTTGTTCCCTGATTATGACAAGCCATGTGCTTTCTTTTGGTTTATCCATATTTTCCTTGTATAAATGCTTATTAACATACAAACTTTTAAATCTTTAGCTTAAAATCTCCTCTGCAATGACACAATAGATTTTTTTCATTATAATTATTCTCTCCATTTCCTATAAGCCCCATCTTACTTTATAGCACAATTATAGCATGTAGCACATTCTGCCCTGTACTTTTAAGTTCTTGTACTTACGTCTACTTTTTCTAGCAACACTGGTGGAGGCCTTGAGGGCAGGAAACATGTTTTATTGATCATTTAATCCCATCAGTTTCAATTCTACAAGCATTTGTGTGCTTAATATTTTCCTTGATTTGAAATAAATTCCCATTGCTCTACAAGTATACCATTTACCTCCCAAATTCCTTGCCATTACACAAATTATACTTGCTACTTTTAAAACATCTTCAAATATTTTCTAGGAAAAGACTACTGAGATATATGAAACTGTTCAATTTCCAAATGTCAGAACACTTGTTTAGCTTTTAGAGATAGAAATTCTGATGATTCGTGGTGTTACCATGATAATTCTGGCTAATATTTAGTTGAGGCAAGCATTTTAATCATGGGTGGACAATAGGGTTCATCTGACCTCCCAATTTTATAAGTAATAGTAGTCTGCTTAGTGCAAACCTCGGCTCCACTCACTCTGGGATTCAGGTATGTTTGGAAAGTTTGTCAGGGAGCTTCAGGGGTCCTGCCAGAGTACCCTAGAATCTTCTGGGAGATGATCCATCCACACACACACACACAAAGGCATATAAACTCAATCTAAAGGCTAAGTGTTGGGGATGGAGGAGGGGGACAGACTGTGGAAGGCTGTTAGTACCACAAATTACAACTTGTGTACTTTACCTTACTCTCTGGCACTTATATGGGCTTATCTCAGAGCAACGGAACATATCTTATGGCCACAGCTACTCTTTGAATAGAAGAACTATGTTCTTTTGGTAGCAGGAAAGGGAAAATTTCAAGGACACACATAATTTGACAAAAAGTTAGGAGATGGGCAATTCTCCCCTGTTTCATGGAAAAGAGAGTTGCAGTGATTTCTGGGCTCTGAAAAATACCACACTAGTTGAACACTGACGATGCTAGTAGTACAGAGCAGCTTCAGACAAGGAGGCATTCATTGGTTGCAAAATGAGATTACCACAGTACTGCACAGGCAGGAGGAAAGTCACTGTGACTTCAGGGAAGACTCATTTGGATTACTGAAGTTTGCAGAGGAGAGAAGCTCACTGCTGAGTGGAAGCAAATGGGCAATGTTGAAAATTTTGGCTATGATGCATATGGTTGACATTCCCTGGTAGCTCTCACAGACAGAAGATTCTGTGTGGGTGGGAATGGAGGTGGGATCAGGGAGAAAAACTGACAATACTGATATTAGGAGCTTTTGCGGGAGGATCCCGACTACTGTTGATTATGACTGTCAGTGAAATTTTGTTTGTCAGCCCTAACTGGTATGGCCTGTTAGGGATGAGGAAACTTATGTCACGGGAAATGAAATTTTACACAACTAGGAGAATGAAAGCTTACATTTTCCTTCCCAGACTTTCTTCATTATTTCCTAAAGCTTGAATTTTCCACCCTCACATCCACAAGGAGCCAAACACTATTAGGCTGCTCTTCAACTGGCCAAGGGACCTACTTGAGGCCCGCAAAAATGCATCCATTATTTTACCTCTGACACTACACCAAACTAAACCATTCACCAAATCAAACTTTTGCCTTGTCATAATGCAAACGACAATGAATATGTTGTTTAAATTGTCTGAATTGTGTGGTACCAGAAAACTGGTGCCTGCATGTCAATCCAGCCCTGTTTGGTGATATGCATTGCTCTGACCCTTAGGTCAGTGAGTTCTACAGGTAACACTGTTACTACCACGTGCCTTACTAAAATCCTCTTATTAAATGAGAATATTAGATATTTACATCTCTGCAAGGTCTGAAAGCCTATCATTCATATTCTAGTTTACTGCCACTGTTGGAATTTCAGGACTCCAAGATGACAACAGTGGGTCACAGTCATCCTTCGGAGCAGAGGGCACTATCTGCATTCAGCCGTCTTTCACCCATCAGCCCACGACCCCCTCCACTGGCTTGTAAGCTGTCTGGAACATATTTTTTTGGTAACATTTTCATCTCTCAGAAGTTATTACAAATTGCAACAAAATGAAAGGGCCAGTCTGCTGTTCCCTGGATGGATTGCATTGTGTTCCAGCTTGCTGCTAGTGCTCTCATGGCAGATTTAGCCTTTTCACCTTCATTGTGAGGGAGGAGCTGTCAATTTAAAGAACATGGCAATAACATTCCAAAGGTCAGGCAGGATTTCTGAAATTATTTTGTGTTTAAGATTCAGGAGAGAAGGTCTTGCACACAGTTTTCCTTAAGCTTTTTCTTCCTGGATGGACCTTCCTAAATTAAGAAATTGGTTAGAAGTTAAGATTAAAGAGGCCCAATTTTGGTTTTCAAGGACCTGCTCACATCTCTTTGACAGACTCTTGATGAGGACTGATTAAATTTATAGGCCTTGAAAATGTCCAACTCCTAATTGTTAAACACATTTATGAAAGGCCTTCCAGAAAGTGGTTGGGAACAGGATGGTGTGATTCGGAAACGAATAGGAGTCTGGCTGTCCTCATCTGCTAGGAGACAGCAGAGAACCTTTCCCAGAGAGTTCTGGGGACTTCTACCCTCAGCTGGCTTCCTTTCTTCCCATAAAATCCTCTGGTAGGACTGCTACAGAGATGAAAGGGGTTTTCACAAAAGAACATAGTTCATAAATGTCTGGTAAAATTTTCAGAAACTTCACTTTTGACATTTATAGGCCTGGCTTCTTACACTCATACATCCATTTAACAAATATTAACAGAGAACTCAGAATATATCAGTCCTTCTTCTAGAATCTGGGAATAAAGAAACTCATTTCTCTCATGAAGCCTACAGTCTAGTGAGTGAGACAAAAAAGTACACAAACAAATATTTTTTAAGGAGGCAATAAGAACCATGGAGAAAAATAGAGTGAGGGAGGGAGTGGGGCAGAATATGGAACTCCAGGAAATCTCTAAACAGAAATCTGGAGAAAATGAGGAACAAAGCATGTTGGAGTTCTGCAAGGAAACCATTCAAGGTAGAGGGCAATGCATGTAAAGTTTCTGAGAGCAATGTGTTTGATATGTCTGAAGAATATTAAGCCTTATTTTGGCTGAAGCACAGTAAGGGAGGGAAAGATCAGATGAAGAGATCAGAAAGATGACTGACGGAGCTCATGGAGGCCTTCCTGGCCATGTTCAGATGGGAAGGTTCTCGTGGGTTTTCAGCATAGAATAAAAGGATATGCTTATGTTTTAAAAAAATGATTCTGGTTATTGTGTGAAGAATAGTTTTAGCGGGTGGTTAAAAGATGTAAGCAGAGGAAAAAATAAGAAGTTATTGAAATAGTCCAGTCTGAATAATCCTACCTGAAGTCTACTGAGACAGAAACTTCCAGAGTGCAAATTTTTAAGATACCTCTCTAAAATCTGAATGTCTTCCACCTCCCATCTCCCTCTAGTTTTAAGACTCCCTGCTCCAAATGATTATACACATATTTTTTTATTTACACGTAAATTTTAAAAATCTCATTCCTTTGTATAATCAACTCCACAAATCAGTATTAAGTAGGATTTGTTTTATAACATGTTGTTTTGTTCACTCTTTTTCAATGATAAACTATTGGTATATTGCACAAGATAACGCAATTCTGTCACAATTCTAAGGCCAAATCTCCAGTACAATGTTGAAGAACATCAAATTCACCTTCAGATTCTACCATTCCTTTACACACCCTCTCTTTTTTCTTTTTTTTTTTTAACTTGCCCATCTTATACTCACATATAAGAACCCAGATTCCCCTGTCCAAAGTAACCTGTTTGATTTACATGTTTTCACCTTAGTTCTGAGGATCTTAGTTTTGAGGAACAACTTAATATGCCTCTTAAGTTGTCAGTATATTCTAAAGTGGTCATTTGGAAGAGGCAATATTGACTTCTAAAGGATAAATGGTAAAATCCAAAGCATTTCCAGCTGAATATCTATTTAATAGATGGGCTGCATTTGAACCATTCATACCATGCTATTTAGAAAGCAGTCCCTGTCACCTGCAGGGAAGGTGAGTCTTGAACAGTCTGAGAGAATGTGGTGGCAACAGAGGGCCCAGGTCAGTCACTGAAGAAATCAACAGATCCTTTTACTTCTCATCTGGCAGGGTGATGGTGAAGACCAAATACCAGAAGAAAAAGGGCCCATATTGATCAAATATGGATCTTGGTTTCAACATTCTTGCTTTTATCTACTGTTTTTTGCCAAATTGACCTTGATGAAAAATATGGAAGATTTGTATTGACTTCAGTTACATTCCTTAAATAACTAAATGCTGTCCCTAAAAAAAATCACCATAAGATCAAACAAAATCACAAAACATTAAAATCTTAGAATGAAACAGACAACAGACTTGCCCCTATTAATTGTAGAACTTAGATTAGAACCTTGATATCTTAACTGCCATTCCTATCTCATTGTAGCACTGTACCATACTACCGCATCATTTTTTCAATGCACATATCTCTAGGATAATCAACATGATAAGATTATGAAAATAATTTAAACTCTGTAGCAATTTTGTTATCACTTTTAAGTCAAAATTTAGTTTCTCTATGCTATAGAAAATGAAAGTCTAATCTATCCTTTAGACTTCTCCCTATCTCTAATTAGGTAAATCATGAAAATGCAAGTTTTATTTTATTAATGTAATGAAAAAGCCACCTATGATATTATCTAAAATATCATTAATATATTTATTAATAATAGTGAATTTCTTTTTACTAATTTCTTCCCACAAATTATGTTTTCCAAATGAAGTGACAATGTTTACACAATCTCTCTCTGGATATACATGACTGTTTCTGTGACCGTCTTTGGGGCATAAGTAAACAGACTCTGTTACCCATATATGTTAAAGGAGGAAATAATAGTATAACAAAGTCTTGAAGTTAATGTGGTCTTGAAAAGGTGTTTCTTCTACATTGAATATAAAACAGCATCTCAGTATACATTTGGGAAAATAAATTATTCTTTCTCCTCCTCCATCTGTCTCTCTCTCTCTCTTTTTTTTTTTTTTTTTTTTTTTTTTTTTTTTATGTGGGCAGGCACCAGATATCAAACCCGGGTCTCCAGCATGGCAGATGAGAACTCTGCCTGCTGAGCCACCATGGCCTGCCCTCCATCTGTCTCTTTTTTACATTCCTCAGAGTATGATTATGGTCACTATGCAATTCTTTATGTTGTATACCTATGTGCTTCTGCTATAGTTGTTTTAGTAAAATTGTAATGCTAAATGAATGATATTTAATAATGTTCATCTTTATAAATATTTTGCCTTAGTGTGATTCCTTTAACAGCTTTCAAAACTTAATAAAGTTGAATTTTTTTGTTTGGGCTGATAATAGCTTATTTGATATTTAGTTACATACAAAGCATCCAG
>PVIY010043986.1:0-22531 GCA_004026745.1 Myrmecophaga tridactyla
GGAGGGAACAAAATTGCAGCTCTTGAGTGGAAGAGGAAATTGATACAAAAAGAGAGAAGGGCTCATATTGCCCACTGCAGCTTCGGATATGTGAGGCTATTCTAGTTTGCTGGCTGCTGGACTGCACCACACCAGAGATGGATTGGCTTTTAATAAAAGGGGGTTTATTTCATTAGTTCTTCAGAGGAAAGACAGCTAACTTTCAACTGAGATTCTTTCTTACGTGGGAAGGCACAGGGTGATCTCTGCTGGCCTTCTCTCCAGGCCTCTGGGTTCCAATAACTTTCCCCAGGGTGAATTCTTTCTGCATCTCTAAAGGCCTGGGCTGAGCTGTGAGAGCTGAGATGAGGAATGCCGAGCTGCTTGGGCTGTGCTACGTTGAGCTCTCTCATTTAAGCACCAGCCAATTAAATCAAATATCATTCATTACAGCAGGCATGCCTCTTAGCTGACTGCAGATGTAATCAACAGATGAGGTTCACGTACCATTGGCTTATGTTCACAGCAACAAAACTAGGTACCTTCACCTGGCCAAGTTGAGAACTGAATCTAACTACCACAGAGACTAAAGCAGACTAGAGCTGGGAGAGAGAGAAGTCTTAGGTTGGAGAAAAGTCTGCAAGTTTGATGATAGACTGGAATGTAATATATATATATAAACTAGGCACAGGGAAAATAGTTCCAGAGGAGAGTGAGTTTGCAAGAGCGTTGGAAAGAAGAAAAGTGCTATGGTTGCCCCTACCAAAACTAGCAGGGTAAATAAATCATTTGTATGTTTTAATAACCTGATGGGAATTCTTCATTTAGTTACAGTAGAATTATTAACAATCCCAAGCTAAGATTGTATATCTGCACTTTTAAAAACAGTAACAACAACAACAACAACAACAGAATCTTTTAACTAGTTCACTGACAAAAGTTTCAGGCCTCCTACTACAGAATTTCTACCAGTAGTATTATTTTTTTGAAATGTACTTGGCATTTATTGACCTCTAATTTCATAAATATTTGTGGCAGCTAGCTTGCAAAATTTGTGATTCAATAGCACTGTTACTTTTCTTAAATATTATATGTTACACTCATTTTTTTGAGAAGCTTTCACAGTTCAAGAGGATTTGGTTTTAGCCTGGTTACATAGTCTTCAAGGAAATTTCAATTTAAACTTTTCTGTTTTCCACTCTAGAATAACAGATTTTTATGCTAGACTCTGCATTTTGAAACTTTAGTCACCTGGTTTCCTTCTTTGATATTCATAATTGATATCATTCAGTTACTAGGAGTAGGGAGAGAAACCTAATATAAAGTTGCAAGACAATGAAATGAATGGAAATCAGCCCTTAATATTAAGCAGCTTTTTCTTTCTCTATATCATGAAATGCAGTATTCCAAAATTCAGGCAATATTGTAGGATAAAAGAAATTCATAACCTGTAGTAGACCCAAAGAACATTTATTTCCATTTAAATACTCTCCTTAGTAAAAATGCTATTTCTATGTTCTATCCCATTTAGGTTCTCTGTGGACACTTTGAATTAGCATAGGGAATTAGTGATGATAGGAGAGAAGTCCTACTGTTTTTTTTTTTTACCTTCATTGGCACTAATAAATCCTGTTGTTTGCAAATGAGCTTAAAAATCTCTATGCAATTAGCTTTCCATTTTACCTTGAATGTTTTAGTGCAGATTGTTAGCTAATCAAGCTGGGAAATTGAAATAGAGAGTACACAAAATAGTTTATGAGTAATATTACAAATAAGCAGGGCAGATAACACTGTACCTGTTTTACAGCTATAATAAAATAAGCAGTGATATCAGCATTGCATCCATTTTGGTGTAATTGTACAAACTGCTAACTAATCAGATGAGAAGCACAGTACTTGAAAGAACAATGTTCTTTCTATATGCTATTACCTTTGCGTATTTAGCTATATATGTAAAGGATTTTAAAACAGCAACACAAAAAATTTATGAATAAATATATTTTTAAAAAACATTTTGAGGTAAGAAAGTGAATTTGTCTTTGCAATAATAGGCCTTGGGAACTTCATTAAAAATGCAAAGTTGAACAAATGCATGATATTCATACAACAAAAAAATAAAGCTCAGTTTATTAAGCCAGATGTAGTTATTAGCTCGAAGGATTTTGACATGCTTTATACAGGAGGACTTCAACTAGAAGTGTACAAGACTCCCAGAAACATATGTGAATTTTTCAAGAAATAAAGTTGAAAATTTATGAGCTTAAAAGGAGGACATGGCATGTATTCACCTTTCTCAAAGTTTTATGTTATCTCAGGTTTTATGAACTCTACTGCATGTTCAAAATTCAAAAACTCTCTTGACCAATGAATGTTACCATTAGAGAAAAGCTTTAAGAGGAGAATAAAGAACACGTATTAGAATCATTTCTTCTTAAGATATTTCCGAATTTTGTGTCTGCCTACTGCTTTTAGATGTGGCATTAAAATATGAAGAGAATTAAAAATATCCTATGTGTGCTTCATATGTATGTCTGTATGTGTGTGTATGTATGTGCACATATATAGAAAACTGGCAGTGCTGTCACAGTGACAAAAACAGTACAAAATCCAGGTAAGGACTCGATTGTTTTGTTTTATGTTGTCTTTCCAACTGAAAAATTGGTTAGCTAAGTCTGCAGTTTTCTATTGGGACATTCATGCTTTCCTTTCTTCACATATTTGTTTAGAGCCAACTATGTTCCGGGCTTGTTTCTGGTGCTTCCTTTATGGAATTTATATCCTACTAGTTTATTTCTGCTTAGTATAATTTATCTAAAAGGCCTTTTCTGATTTCTCTACATTTGCTGAGGCAGCTGTTGTTTCTAAAGATGCATAGTTGATAAAGTAATTAAAGTTATCTTGATGTTGCCTGTTTTAGTTTGCTAATGCTACCGGAATACCAAAAATGGGTTGGCTGTTACAAAGGGGATTTGCTAAATTACAAGTTTACTGTCCTAAGGCCATACAAATGTCTAAATAAGGCATCCAGAGAAAGATTTCCTGAGTCAAGACTTGGGAAAGCCCGATGGGCCCAGAACACCTCTGTCAGCTGGGAAGGCACGTGGCTGGCATTTGGTAGTCCTTTGGCTTCTGGTTTCAAACAGCTTTCCCGAGAACATTTTCTTTCTGCATCTCCAACCATCTCTCTGTGTCAGCTCTGAGCTTTTCCCCAAAATATTTCCCTTTTAAAGGACTCCAGTGAGTGGTTTTAAGACCCATCTTGAATGGGTGGAGATACATCTCCATGGAAACAATCAAAAGATCCCACCTACAATTGGGTGAGTCAGATCTCCATGGAAACAACCTAATCAAAAGGTCCCACCTAAGCAATAGGTCTGGCCCCCACAAGTTTGGATTAGGAAAAAGAACATGGATTTTCTGGGCTATATAACAGCTTCAAACCAGTACACAGTCTCATGGCACTCATTCTGTTATATACCCATGGATGAATTCATATAAAATTAGCCTTCCTATTTCTACATCTTGACAGAATGGTATGAAAACATGCATGGGAGATTTACTATAAAGTAAGAAGAAGGGATTATAATAATGAGAAAGTGTCTATGAGTTCCTCTAGTTATTTCAATGCTCAGGTGATTAAAAATGACTTGTTCAACGCATAATGCCAGATTCAGAACTACAATCTAGCTAACTCAATTTCAATTCAATGATTTTTACGCTGAGTCGAAAGCACGGAAGAATAAATGTATATATTTAAAGGTGAGATCTACGTTTGAGTTTCAGCCCCATTAGATGTGATATTGGTCATGTCATTTGACTTTTCTAAGTCACCAAATAGTGATTTATGAATTGGGGATAATCATACAATCAATTTGTAACTTGTAAACTTTAATGTAATTTATAAATTTTTGTTCTAAAAAATTTTGCCTTAGCCATAAACATAGGAGGGCCTAAAATATGTTACTTATTAAATGATTTAAAGATTCAGGTATAATTTTTCTAATTTGGCTTTGCTGATATTGTGCTTTTCAGGATGATTAATACAATTCCTAATATTGGACATTTGGTCAGAATCACAGCTTATTGAGTTGTTTTCAATAGACTCAGAGATAGCACATAAAACTGACTTACACTTTGCTTCTAAAGTTTTTCAACATATCTTCAGTGAATAGAAAGATGGAATCAACCTGCAACATGTAAGCACTTGTTGTAGTTTGCTAGGCTGCTGAAAGCAGATACCACAAAATGGATTGGCTGTTTAACACTGGGAATTTAGTAGCTTACAAGTTTATAGTTTTTAGGCTGTGAAAATGTCTAAATCAAGACATCATCAAAACTATGCTTTCTTCTTGAAGATTTCAAAAGATTTATAGAAGACTTTGGTTTCAACTAAATTTACAACAGAAAACAAAACAAAACAAAACTGTTCTTATCTCAGCTTGCTAGTCCCCACTGTCGCCTTATAAGGCAAATAGTGGCGTCTGCTGATCTCTCCCTTCTCTTCCAGTTTTCATTGCTTTCAGCTTCTTGCTTCCATGGCTTTCTTTCTATTTGTTTGAATTTCATTCTTTTATAAAGGACCCCAGTTAGAGGATTAAAACCCATCCTGAGTAAGGTGGTCACACCTTAGCTGAAGCAGCCTTTTTAAAAGATCCTGCTTGCAAGGGGTCCACACCCACAGGAATGGGTTGATTTTAAGAACATACTATCCTGGGGTATGTACAGCTTCAAATCGCCACAGCAGGCCTGTTTCACATCAATGCCGACAAGAAGTATTTTGAACAAGAATGCTTTCAATAGTAGCTCTCCCGCCTATGCTATCGAATGATAGTGTTTATGTTTCAAAAATGTCTTAGATGATTATTATCAAGTTAAATATCTATGACCATTTTGCTGATAAAAGTTTGCAAAAGTGAAGGAAAAGAGTTAGATGACTGTGCAACACAAACAGTGAATGCTAAGGTAAATCATGAATTTTACCTAATAGTACACTTATAATACTATTCTCTTGTCGATTGTTACCACACTAATGCAAAACTTAATAATGGGCATGGTATATGGGAACTCAGCATTTTCTGCATGATTTTTCCGTAAGCCTACAACTTCTCTAATAAATATAAAGAGGTTTAAAATGATGAAGGAGGGATGGAGATAAATCTCAGTGAAGATGTGAATCAATATCGTATAATTTGGTTTTGTCAATCAACCATAAGAAATGAAACTTCAAAATCTAGATTTCATTGGAGTCAGAACTTGATTCAAGGCGTACTTTTTAATCATTAATAATTTTCATTTTGCTTTAAAAGACATTTCATTCCTCACAGAAGACTGCCATATTTTAGGTCTAAAGCTTTTGAAGTCTAAAGTTATTTCAATATTTTGAGACATTTCTGTCAGTAAAAAATTTATTTTTAAAACTCATATGTGTATTGAGGAACACAATTTATTGATAATACTGTACTATTATTTGCTGTATCTACTAACATTTTGAAGAACATAAGTTAATAGCCTTATATATTTTCCATTACATTCTCACTTCACTAACAGGAAACTTGAAATCAGGAAACACAAACAAAATCCCTGGATAGAATCACATTGTTTTGAATTTTTTGGCACCTTATATCTAATCCACTCTTACAAATATTATTCTTCATATTATTCTTCAATCACTTCTTTCTTATCCCTGGCACAACCAGAGTTTACCTATGGATATATTTATTCTCTTTTGTTTTTCACTCTGTTGCTTTTTTCCTCCAATGTTAATGATAGAAAAAAGAACCTGAGACAAGAGCAGTTTTTTTCCTGTGGTAAATGTAGTTGAAACCAAAATCTTTTGTAATAGGAAAGAAACTCAGAGTTGCTTTTCAAAGTGCACCTCTTGTCCTCATTTTTAACTTACATCCTGTTGTTAAAATTCTCTTCTTGTTATCTCACTATTCCAGGGTGATGTAAGAGTAGGATCTAACTATTATCCTACCAATTAGCAAGAGAGATAGTACTTCTGGAAAGTCTTAGATGGGCAGTAAAAAACTTCTTGTTGAAATGCAGCTTTTCCCATTTTCAACTTACACTAGATCCTTGAGGAAATACCATTAGCAATATAGTTCATAGAGTTGAATTATGGTAAATTTTCTTGGGAGTCTTATTATGGCTAAGAGATATGTGCTTTAACTTGTCCTGAACTTGAATATCTGAAAGATTTGAACTATATTCCAGGTGAAGAATGAGTTAAAAACAATATGTGGACCTATATATTGGAAAACACAGCATCCAATTATATCTTGACTGATATGAGTGCAAACAAATGATGTTTTTAATCATCTCGGTGTCTGTTCTACTGCTGAGGAACAAGAAGATGAGAACAATACCTAAGGGTCTCTGAGAGGGTTTATTTCTAAAAACAACTTACTTAAGTCCAAAGAAGATAATGACAGAGAATTACTTAGCGTCCTCCTGAACATTTGAAAAATAATAAGAAACTAAAAATCTCAAGAATGAGATGGGACAGAGATGAAAATAAATACGACAGAAGAAAGTCTTTAAGGAGACTAGTGAAGTATTAGCTGACCCTATAATGGAGGTATTGAAATAGACTTGACCCTGAACAATCAAATCAATAATTAAGAGCATCTTCAAGAGTGGAATTGTTAAGTAATGCAATAATGAAAGTGTAATAAATTATGGGCTTTGTGTGGTACAATATGGCAATATGTATTTTAGAATGATACATTACCTAAGGAAGAAAAACAGAATTTATGGAAGAGGCAATAATGTGTTATACAATGGAAATTCCAAAGAAAGAAAGTTGATAGACTAAATGACACAACATTTATAATGTCTGAATTGAAAGTACTTTCCAATAAATAAAAGTAAAATGTTTGTGACACATAAGTGTCAGAAAGGAAATATTTTAAAATGTAATGTGTTACTAGTGCCAAAGTGATTGAATTTGGAAAACACTGTAAGAACAGAGGCCAATGGCTATAGGTATGTATGGAAAGAAAGAGAGAGAGAGAGAGAAAGAAAGAAATCATGAGCATTGTGTGTGTGTGTGTGTGTGTGTGTGTGTGTGTGTGTGTGCATGTGTATGTAAGAAATGTATCAATCTTATAAAATTATTTATCTTAGGATGATGATTTATTGAAGTTTGTTTAATTTTTTCCAAATTTTATGCATAAAAACTGTATAATTTTATAGTTCAAAGAACCACAAACAAAAATTATTCTCTTTAACTGATGAACCATTTACTCTGTCATATTTAAACATGACCAATTTAAATTAGAAACGGTATAATGGTTGAAAAAATATTCTTTAATGGTCAAACTACTTATTCTTATTCCAATTAATCAGAGCTTACTGGTTTTTAGGTTTGCTCACCTGTGTATAGACAGGGTTTTTTTTTTAGAAATATGTGTTCTAACAAGTCTTAGCAAAAAAGGTTTCACACCTACAGTGTCAAGCCTAGAAAATCCCTGACTTACATGTACATAATACTTCATAACTGAGTTTGAGTTTTCCACCTCTTTCATTTTACAGTTCTCTTCTCTTATCATTTTACATTCTTGCTCCAAACCATTTTTTCAATTAACCAATTTGGGATTGAAAACATGCTCAGAGAGTTTTCACCCATAATATACATTTTATTGTAGTCCAAGCACCTGAAAATTGAAGGAAGCTCCAGGCTGATGCCAGTCAAGATGTCTTCCTTGTTTGATTGTTGTGAGCAGCTCACAGGGCAATAGACAGAGACGCCACTGAAAATGAAGGCTTTTCTGAAATACATGTGTAGCCTTGAAGTGCTATGGGCAGGCTCTGAATACAGTCTCCACATTTTTCTATCTCTATTTCAAAAAATACTACAGCCGCATTGTTACTCTTGGGAGAGAAAGATCAAAGGCACTATACGGAATTGCTGATTAACTGATGCCCACAGAGACCCAGGATAGGTGCTAGACATACTGCAGGCAGTGAAATAAAGAGTAGAGCTTTACCAGTAGCATTTCTGCAAAATTGTTTCCCGTCTTGAAATACTCTTCAACTTTATTATCAAATTCACTCTCCCTCAAAAATCTTGTCAAGTCATCTTGATTATACCTGAATTGTCTGAGTTTTCATGAACGCAACAGAAAACTGACATGTAAGACAACAGAAGGCTACTGAATTTTGCACTTTTCACACTTCTGACATTTTTTTTTTCTACCGGTGTTTCCTTAAACCAACCTAAAATATTGTCAGACTCATTTGTCTTAAGTTTCTGGATTGTTACCCTCTGCTTTCATTTTTTTAATGGGCATTTATTCAGTGATAAAGCCTCCATTCTTCATTTCCCTTATTTCTATCAAGCATTACATGGCAATGATATTGTTTTTTCCATCTTTAAATAGCCTATTTCCTCAGCTCAGGAGGTAGAAACTAGATCTTACGTGACTTTTTGTCACAAAAGGGCCCCACTAGAGTGTCTGACACATCAAGAAGAAACATTTGCTGATTTTGTGATGGATTGATTAAGTAGAAGAGAAATATTGATATGTTGCATAGGAGTTTGTCATCACTGACAAATAAAAGCGTAAGGGAAAAATCATCTAAATTATTTAAGATGAACACATGCCCCTTCCTTTTTGGATGAGCCTTCTACATTATAATTTTCTCTGCTTATTTAGTTTTTCTAGAAAAAAAAATGCAACAACACATCCCCACATTTAAGTACCATGAATATTAATAAAATTATGGGTGAACTTGATACTACTTTTCTGGAAGTATCCTTAGAATAGTTTCATTCAGTATTTACAGTCCCATTCACATCTTTGTTCTAAAAAGTTTCTACTCTTCAAAGTTGTATTTGAACATTATCAGCAAGAATTAAAAGTAAGAATGAGGCACAAAGGCTTTAGGTGGTACTTATACCATAAAATAATAATGTTTAAATGCAAGTATTTTGTCACATCAAAAAGGAAGTGGGAAGCAGAACCATCAAATTTTGCAATCATATTGTAAAAGGAGATTGATGATACAATAACTTGATAGCCCAGCTGTACCCAGTCTTTTTGTTTGCTTCTTCCTCCATGGAAGGCTAGATTGCCTTATTCATTGCCCGCCATAAATATTTATTGGACACCCACAAAGTACCGTGTATATAGACATGGATTCAAACAGCAAGAATGTGTCTTATCCCTTCACTAATAAATTTTGGAAAATCTTAGTTAATGTGAGTTTTATAATTACTCCAATAGCAAGCCAATTTGTGCATTTTTAATTCCATACGTCAGTCATTTCATGTAGTGTAGTGATGTTTAGATTAAATGACAAGAAAAACATGTATCTACCTTCTTTAGATAGGAAGATGAATTACCCTGTTTACGTACCCCTTTAAAAACCAACTAAAATCAGAACTATTTCTTTAAAATAAACCACATACAAGTTGTATAACTTGGTTCTTCCTAAAAGTGGTAAAACGCAAGAGCATCCAAACATTCTGAATTAACCCTAAGAAAGCACCTTCTCATTTGGATCACATTATTATTTGGTCTTTGTTCCAGCCATAGTGCAAGAGAATTGAATTGTTTAATTTGCAGCTGGATTGTTTTAGTTGTCCCTTCCATCGCTCATTACTGAATGGTGCTTAACTCCCATAAGAGCAATTTAGGCAAAAATTCTATCTTTGCTTTACATTGAGCTAAGCCCAGTTGGTTTATAATGAGTAAATAAACAATATAGCACTTTAACTAGTATTGTTACACACCTGAAAACTGCCATGTAAATGCCTCTATGCTCTGCTCTACATGTCATTTTTGTTTTCTACATGGACTGTCTAATTAGATTGCCACCCAAGAAAGAAACTATAGACCATTTTCTTTGAGTTGGTATGAGCTAGACATTAACATTCCTTTCCCTGAATGCTGAAGACCCTGTATGATTAGGATGAAAATAATATACTTTGGAAAAAATAAAATCAAGAGAATAACAGGACCCTGATACAGTTTTGATTATAATGGGAAAAGATTTTTAGTGATTGTGTCAAAGTAAAATATGGGAAGCAGATTTCATTTGCAAACTGAAGGTTTTGCAAATGGTAGAAGAACTCTTCCCCCTCTTTAGGAAATCTTATTGGTAGAGTAGAGCAGCACAACTGAACCAAGACAGTTTTATTTTCACTATATTAAACCAAACCAGATTGATGACATTTAAAAATTTTATTATTAATCAGGGAAGATTAGTGCAGTGATAAAACTATGAATAAAACCTCACTAATTACTATTCATTAGGAAGGAATAATGATAGAATGATAATATAATGATAAAGAAATTAGTGTGCATCAACAATGGCTACCAGTAACATGGTCAAAGGTTAGATTTTGTTATGTTTAAAATCTCACTTTTTAAAATGGTGATCACATTTTCTTTGTAAACTAGTACCTGGCAAATGAAATTTTAATACTTTTTTCTTATTTAAAAAATTTATTCATAGCATTTGAAATAGGCAAAGATAACAATATGCCCAGAAGCTTCCAAGTGCAGATGAAATGAAAATCACAGGTCTGCCATTCAATTAAATAAAACATAAAGCTCAGAAAATTAATAGATCATTCAACATTTTCATTTGCAAAATGCATTGGGATCTCATTCATTAAATTATGACTTTAAGAATTTATTCAAAGAGTACTTTCCTGAAAAATTATATGGTTCTTGGTTGCATATAGATATCTTTCTACTGATGTAATTTATATTGATTTAAAGTGGGTACATTTTATGGATCGAAAGTCCAATTTTCTTGTAAATCTAATTTTAGGTCAAATGGGACTTAACCATGAGCTCGAATTACCACCTCCCTATACACACAAAAATTCTACACATTCCATTCAGCAGACAAGATCACACAAGCAGCAGTCATTTCAATGAGTTTATCCAACCATGCCTTAGTTTTTCTGAGACGCTATCATAAATATCACAGGATGTGTTAGTTTGAACAGTGTGAATTTATTAGCTCAAGGTTTCAGAGGCCAGAAGTCAATTGAGACTCCTTTAGGGTCGGTACATTTCTGGAGAGCTAGCAGTGAGTTCCTTGTGTTTCCTATCACATGGTGATTTATTCTCCTTTCTCTCTGGGATCCCCACTGACTTCCAGCTTCAGTACCTGCCCCTAGTTTATACAGGCATCCAGTTATCTGGATTAAGACCCACTCTCACTCAGATGGGCCACACTTACCTTAAAATAGCATTTTCAAGAGAACCTATTTACAATGGTTTCAAACCCACAGGAACGCAGATGAAGATCGAGAGCATGCTTTTTATTTTATTTTATTTATAGACCATATTTTATTTCAATACAGTGGGGTATGGCCAATTTTCTGACATGGATGCTGCTCCCCCACGAAGACACATAAAAAGGTGTAATCCACATGTCTGCAGAGCTTTATGTTTATTTATGGATAGTCCTCATATCTACAATCACATAGAAATCATCACATAAAAGAAAATATTTGGGTAGAAATCTGCTCATGCCAAAAAAAGAGCAGATATTTGGGTTGAATTGAAAGCTTAATGATATTTAGTCTTCTGATCCATGAATACAGAATGCCCTTCCATTAACTTAGGTCTTCTGATTTATTTAGCAATATTTTGTACTTTTTTGCATAGAAGTCCTTCACATTCTTGGTTAAATTTATTCACAGATATTGGATTCTTATAGATATTGTAAATGGATTTTTTTCTTGATTTTCTTCTCATACTGTGCATTACTAATGTATAGAAACCCTACTGATTTGCGCATGTTGAACTTCTATCCTACCACTTGGCTGAACATGCTTATTAATTCTAGTAGCTTTGCTTTAGATTTTGGGGAACTTTCTATATACAGGGTCACATCATCGGCAAATAGTAAAAGTTTTATTTCTTCCATTTGATGACTTTTATTTCTTTTTCTTGTTTACTCTTATAGTTATAAACCTCCAATATATTGATAATATTATTGTTTTAAACAGTTATCTTTTGGAATGATTAAGAATAAGAAAAATCAAGGATTATATATATATATTATCTTTTCTGATTCTTTCTGTATGTAAATCCAAGTTTCTGACCTATAGCATTTTTCTTCTTTCTGAAGAAATTCCTTTGACATTTTTCTTTTGTGTCTGTTGGCAGATGAATTCCCACATTTTTTGTTTGCTGGATGTGTTCAGCTGAATAATGTTTAACCTGTCCCCAAAGATGTCCACATCCTAATGCCTGGGACCTGTGAATATGTCACCTCATATAGAAAAATAATTTAGCAAGGGTGATTAAGTTTCTCGAGATAGGTAGATTATCTTGGATCATCTGGTTGGACCCAATGTAAACATACAGACCCTTATAAGAGGGAGTCAGGAGGTCAGAGAAGAGAGAAGATGCTGTGCTGCTGGTTTTGAAGAAAAGAGAAATGGATAATGAACCAAGGAGAATAGGCAGTCTCCAGGGCTGGAAATGACAAGGAAATAGATTCTCCCCTGGAGTTTCCTAAAAACTTTCAGCCCTGCTGAAACCTAGATTTTAGATTTCTGATCTCCAGATCTGTAACAGAGTAAATTTATGTTATTTTAATCCACTACATGTGTGGGGATTTCATACAGCAGTAGTAAGAAACACATACAATGGGAATGTTTTTATTTAGTCTTCATTTTTCAATATTTTCAATGAATATAGAATTCTGGGTTAGCAGCTTAATTTTTTTTCTTTGAGTACTTTAGAGATTTCTTTCCACTTTCTTCTTCTTTCATGTTTTCTTAGAAGAGGCACACTGTAACTGTCATTATTTTTATAGTGTTTTATTTTATTTTATTCCTCTAGTTGACTTTAAGAATTTCTGCTTATCTTCGGTTTCTGTAGTTTGATAACCTCAGGTGTTCTTGGTTCTTGTTTGTTTTACTTTTATTGTTGTTGATAATTATCCTGCTTGGTTTTATCTTTGATCCACAGTTTAGTGCCTGTCATTAATTTTGGAATATTTGGCCATTATTTTTTCAAATATTTCTTCTGTCCCATTCTCAATTATCCATCTGTTATCTAATTATATGTATGTTATGCCTTTTGATACTGTCTTTTCCACAGTTCTTGGATGTTCTATTCTGTTTTTTGAGGTTTAAAATTTTTGTTTTATTTTCAATTTATGTTTAAGTTCAGGTAATTTCTACTGATCTTAAAGTTCACTGAATTTTCTCCCTGTCTGTGTCAATTCTATTGGAGAGCCTTTTGAAGGCATTCTTCATTTCTCTTACTATGTTTTTGATTTCTAGCAGTTCATTTTTACTTTTGCTTGTAGCTTTCATCTCTCTGCTGATATATGCCCAACATTTGATATTGCCTGTGGTACATATGTTTCATTAGAATCTTTGTCATATGAATCATAGTTATTTAAAAATTTTTGATGAGTCCAAGCTCATGTCATATCTGAATCTTGTTGGTGTTTTATTTCTTCAGACTGTAGTAAGCAGTCATGGAAAATTGGTATTGTAGTAGCTGGACTTTGATATGCAGATTTATTTTTAAATTGCTAGGATTTGGGTTGGCTGGGTTTGATATTTTGATGGGTATTTGATGGGTGACATGTGCAGTAAAAGGAGCTGAGGAATATGAACAGGAAAAACTTGGTAGGCTTGGGAAGCACGTTAGAGGGTCAATAGAAAATCTATGGGCAGCATGAAGCAGATTGGTAGATCACTGGAGATCGGAAGGAGGAGGGGAATTTGTCAAAAAGTAAGAGAGGATGGGTGAAGAAAAAGAAAAGGATTCATCATGTTAAAATCCAAAAGAAAATTTCATTGCTTTGTAAAAAGATGAAATTGTGATAGAGAATAGGGAATTAGAATTGGCATTAGAATATTAGAAAACCAATTCTACCAATAGGATAAACTAGTATTCTACCAGTATTAGAATATTCCATTGAAATTAGAATATAATATTACTAAAAGGAGCATTGAATTACAAAAAAACCAACTATAACATTTATTAAAATTTCAGTGTTGACTTTATTGAAATCATACACTGAAATAGAAAGCCAGTAGAATACAGTTCAAAATAAGATAGTGAATAAGTAGCTGTTTACTATTCTCTCTTGCAAAGTATAAAATAAAATGGAATAGATAAATACTACCTCATAGAGCATGGTGATTTTACATTATACATTAGTATATAGTTGAGTAAGGGAGGAAGACATTATTGATTCATTATTTCAGGTGAAATTTTTTTCACTTCCTTACAATTTAATTCAATGAACATGTGTTTTGAATCTATTTTAGATAATGAAAATGCTAAATTCTGGGAAATTAGAAATGGATTTTGTTCATTTCTTTCCATATTCTATCTATCTTCTATCTAACTATCTATCATCCATTTTTTGTGAAATACTTCACAGCAGCCTAGTGGACCTTATACATAGGGAAATCCACACAGTATAATAAATGTAATGGGTGCCAAGGGAATAGAAAAGACCCAAGGGTTCATTAGGTTAGGAAGATTTTGGAGCAGTTAAGTTATGGATGTGTGAAAGTTATAAAAATTGGAATGGGAATGGAGACAGCAAAACAAGGATTTTATGAGGTTAAAACCAGTGGAGGACACCTTTGGTTCAAAAATGATATGCTCCCAATTCAAGACAGGAGTGATAGAATAGATTTGAGAGAAAAGTAGATGTAATCTTAGGATTTGGGACTAATTGAATGTGCTACATAGGGAGAAGGGAGTGTTTATGCTAGCTCCCATGTTTTTGTCAATACTGAATGAAAAAGACTGGTCTTGTACCATTACCTGACTCAGGGACTACAAGGAGAGGGCCATATTTTGGGGGACACAATTCAATTAATCAGGATTATTTCAGAGTACTTATTTATTTATTTATTTATTTATTTTTAAAATTTGCATATGGGCAGGAGGCACCAGGGATCGAACTCCAGACCTCCAGCACGGCAGGTCGGAGCTCTGCCTGCTGAGCCACGGCAGCCGCCCTCAGAGTACTTATTGAAAAATTATTTTGTTTAAGATTTTTTACTGGATCCCAAATTTATAGAGATGTAAAACATAGATATTGTCCTCAAGGAGGCCCTAATTTAATAATAATAATGTAGCCATTATTGTAATAATATGTAATAACATATATAATGGTATTATATATTTATAGCTATTTACATAGTATGATATATATATATATATATATAAACTTGCTTAATTCTCAGGAGAAACCTATAACATAGGCATTATCATTATCCCATTTTATAGCTGAGGCAATTGAAGCACAGAGAGACAAAATGAGTTGTAAAGTGTCATAGTGAATGACAAAATCAGTATTCCAACTAAGAAAGTCTGGCTTCCATCATCTCAATAATTAAAAAAAAATAGGATAAACAAGAAGGATAAAATGAAATGAATTTTTTGGCCGTTGTATGTTCAGGATGCTATTGAGATTCAAATGAGGTGGTAGTCAGTCTGGACCAGAAAGAGGTGATGCTTGACATTATTATTGAAGGTTAAGTAGGATGTAACTTTATTCTTAATGAGGAGGAGAGAACAGTTTGGGCCAGGAAGTAGTCAGTCCAAATCAATATAATTTTCAGGCAGTAATGATTAGTCAAATATAAGAAAACTGGTGACACATACAGTGAGTTGTAAGACATGGGGTAGTTGAGATTATGGGCGCATGTATGTAACGTCTAGATTTAAATGGCAGAAAATGGAAGATTAATGAAGGACATACTGAGTAGTTTTGAGAATTGTACATACAACTCTGTTCCTGAAAATTAAAATGTTCATATTATTTATAGTATAATAAACAATAGCTGATCACAAGTTTGATAAGAAATGTTAAATATAGCTTTGGTATCGGGGCAGATATAATTCACCAATCATTTTAATTCTTCTTTATGGTGGTAGATCAGAGAGTAGACAGTGGAACAATTAGTTTGTCCTAGTTATACACATTTTTAAAATGTCATGTTATTTTCAGCCTCTGAAACTTATATATAAATAATGTTGGAAAACCATATTGTCAACTCTCTAACGTAAGTGAGGACATTCAAATTTATTCATCATTATGCAACCCTACTATGTGTTAGAACCTCGGGAAGAAAATATGAATTAAAAATTGTCAAAGTCCCTAATGAGATTTCAATCTACTCTCTAGGTACATATCTAACTCTAAAACAATATACATTGTGGTTAGAGTTCACGGAGAAGTCTGAAGGACTGCGGGAATTCAAATGTTGGAGAGATCATATGCACACTGTGTTCAGGAGAGAGAGACAAGTTAAAATTGTAGGGAATGAATATAAAAATCCTAAAAGTTAGAAAAATTATAAAGCACAATTTCTCTATATTACCAAAGTATTACATTTGAAATCTTCACATGAAAATGTTTGTATGGCTTTTCTACATTTACCTTTTCTACCAAATATACACAGAATTCAAAGAACTGGAATAAAACTCCCTTCACCTGTGGAGCTTGCAAGCTGGGGAATTGATGTGTGCCATGGCTAATAAAGAGATATGTAAGAGTACACATAACTCGACAATTGAAAATGTGGGTGTGAAATGGCAGGCAGAGCACACACTTTTCCTGTGAGGCAGGCTAAAGAGAAGGAACTTGAGAAGATGAATGCATCTGGACTCTCAGCCTGCCATCCACATAAATCTGCAGAGTGGGAAAGAACCAGTTTCCTTATTAATGGTGTGCTCTAACCACTAGCAATACCTTTCTGGCTTTTATGAGTGTATCTAGGTACCCAACGGAGTAATTCTGGTCTACTCTATAGCACTCTACTACAGTGAATTGCTTATATTAGATTAGGGGACAGTGATGTCTACACTTTTGTGTTCACACAATTAATTGTGGCTTAGAAACAACTGTATTAGCAGTAGATATTTCTTTGTTTCCCATGAAGATGCACAAATGGATATTTGTCTAATTCCCAGTGAGAATCTTTAAATAAGAAAGAAACAATATTATAGTATCTCCTTCCTAATTTCAGATTGGGAATTGCTGGAGACTGAGTTGATTACAGAATAAATGAATCAGTGTGAGGCAACCTCTGTACTTGAAAGGTTTGACAAGGCAGTGAAACCAGTGCTAAATGATCTGACTAGTGACTCATTTAAACTAAGTCTCAAGATGAGGAGAAGCATTTAGTACAAAATAGATTTTGAAAGGTCAGAGAATGAAAGGGCTTAACAAAATTTGTACTAAAGAGAAAATTAGTAGAAACTGTATCAGTTTAAAATTACATCTGTATATAGTAACCTGATTATCTAGAAGTTGATTATACCATTTTATAATACTTAGGCTATTTGTTTCTCTTCTTGCTTCTCCAGGATTGGTCAATTGACTGCTTATTAGCATTTGAACATAAGCACATGAAAATATAGATAGATAATAAATGGAAGGCTGACTTGGTCCCATGTGCAGATTGCCATGGTAAGCTAGGTCCTACCTAGAGGCAAGAGGGAGTGACTGTTGAAAAGAAAGTCTTTGTACCACTGACCATGGAAACAAACTGTGACTGTATATAAGTGTGTGCTGTTCTACTTTGGCTATTCACAATACTATGTCCAATGATTAAAGATAGGTGATGGCTATGGACCTCTTCACCAATGGTCTTGTTTCCAGGACTTATATTTTAATTAAAGTGGCTGAATTCTGTTACTTTATTTACAAATAGGCAGAATAATAGTCATGTAAACTATGAGCTCAGTTGAGCTCTTATGAGCTCAGTGCATGCAGTGCACTTCATTCAGATGGGATATAGTTTAGGGGACGAATCAGCTAAATATATTGTCATACAATGTGATGGAATTTCCAAGAGGTAGGGCACTGAGTTACAGCTGAGACAATCACTTGGAAGGGCACTAACATAGGGATTAATATGATGATCACGTAAATTTAGGCAAAGTTGAAGGTGTCCGTACAATATTTCTAGATAATCTATATATCACCATATATTTTGCCAATTTTTTTCATCATAACTTTATGTAACTACAATCAAATCCTTTGGATGGTGAATTTCTTATTAGTGCCATGAAAGTGCTAATTAGCAATCTGGAATATGGGATTTTAATTGTGATAACTCATATGCTAACTATTTACTTCTAGGATATAAATTCCAGTTAATTTATATATATTTATGCATCTCACTATTTATGTTGAATGACAGAAAATAAAAGCTCTTAGGTTGGGTCTTACTGTTGGTAGCAACTGTTATAGAACCTTTCAGACTTTTCCTTTATTGCAGACCTGTGTGTTTGCAGCAGGTATAAAGATATTCGACTGTGGAAGTATGAGAAAAAGACTTCCAGTGAGAAAGTGGATATAAAATTTAAAACACTTCCATCCCAGAATATTTCTCCATCCAGACATTCAGGTCATGATAATTCCTAACGTATTCATGGTAATGCCTACCACTTCTTAAATTCCTCTTCAAAGAAGGGATGCCCGCCGTGTAAAGATGTCTTATCATTTACTCAGCTTTATGTTGTTTGGGGAAGAAAAATATTAGCCATGTGATTATAGGTAGGATGACCATGTAATTTATTGTCCAGTCCCAGCATGTGACAGTAAATGAAGAGCATTAGGAATCATGAAGCCAAAGCAATAGATGTAATCTGAGTTTGTCCTGAGAAAATTATGAGGTATGGTCACCTTAATTATGGGGAAAGGATGCTCAAATTAAATGAGAATAAGTACAGGTTCCTACTTATACTTTGTAATTTTTTTTTTTTCTGGGCAGATGGAAAATATACTCTGTGCTATAATAACAAAGCACAACACATTATCTCCATAAAGAAAACTTAAATCCACCCCAAACTCCAATTACTTTGTAATTTAATATAGGTCTATTAATGAATATTCATATTTATATCATTAAAGACTATATTTCCCAATAGCTGAGAAATAGTCAAGGGTGTGCCACGGTGGCTCAGCAGGCAGAGTTCTTGCCTGCCATGCTGGAGGCCCAGGTTCAATTCCTGATGCCTGCCCAAGCAAAAAAAAAAAAAAATAGTTGAAAAGAGTTAAAGATGATTTAAGAAACATGCAGACATGCAGATATATTACAGCTGAATTACCTTTAATGTACAGCTTAAGAGAAAAAAGCATACATGTAAAGCTATGAAAAGAATAATAAAGAACTTGATCTTAGCATGAAAATAAATAAAAATTTATTTACTTATTCATTTTCTCATATTCTAAAGATCTTATCCCTTTCCACCTACTGCAAACACAAAGGTCCACAATAAAGGAAAAGTCCCTGAAAGGGTCAGTAACAACTTTCTATCAAAAGTAAATCGCCTCCCCCCTCCCCCCAAAAAGTAAATCCCAACCAAGAACTGTCATTTCATTTTATTTTAAACTATTTCAACAGAAACAGGGAGATTCATAGATGTGTGTAAATGAACAGGAATCTGTATCTTAGAAGCAGATAGCTAACAATGGGCCAGGTAAATAAACAATAGCAACAGAAATGGAAAACAATTTATTTTTGTCATCTAACATAGACATTTAGTTTTAATAGTGAATTGACGCTGAAACAAAAGTGAAGTGAAAATGAAGGTGGTATTTGCTAAGAATAAAGGTTATTCCAGCATTTATATGAATCATTTGTTTATTTATATGCCAGACTTCATTTCTATTTATAGAGAAAGTTACAACCAATAGAAAAGTTTCAACTGAAATAGTCTCAAAGAAGTTGAAGACATCCTTTCACTTAAAATGAACTCTCCTAAGCATAAGGTCATTTAATAATTTATTTAAAATGTAAAAATGTGTCCATCAGGGTGTATGGGTAGTTCAGTGGTTAGAATGCCTGCCTTCCATGCGGGAGACCTGGGTTCCATTCCAGGACCATGCACTCCCCGCAAAAAAATAAAAATAAAAAGTGTCCATCATAATATTTCTAGATCTAGTCAATGCATAAAGAAAAAGCATAGAGACAAAGCAAAGTAGAAATAGAATAAAATCCAAATATAATAGAACAAGATAGCATATAAATTAAAACTACAACACAAAGGAAGTAAGTAAAGGAAGTTCAAAACAGGTTAAACCCTCTGGCTTCATAATGTGTGATTGTGGTGCAGGATGAGTCAATGGTTCATAAACATTGTGCCACATAATTGCTTAAATGGACTTTGATCTTTAAAGAAGTTGTAGCATATAATGAAGATGGTTAACATTACAAATAGTCCTTTTATTTCCTGTTTACAGTGCTTTATATATGCCACTTTTAATATATCTTTTGTAAAATCTCTCCAGCCTAGATAAACATGCTGTCAGAAGATACCTAACACACAGCTACAATAATTTGATATATATTTAGAATGCATATCTTAAGGTTAAAGAGGGTATGCATTGTGTAGAATGATGTGCTACAGTGAATTCTATTATAGCAAACCATTTCAACTAAAAACTTATAATTAATTTAATATCTGAGAACATTTGTCAATCTAGAATTCTTAGTCTTTAAGATAGTATATTGGTCATCATAGACTAGGTTTGAGGTAGCAAAACTCCCTAAATCTCATTGGCTTAATACAACTAAAGTTTATTTATCCATGCTACATATCCAATTCCCAGTCATTTGGAATTCTACTTCATAGAGACATTCAGGGACCCAGGATGTTGAAGGTCCCAGGTATTACTTGGAGAAGAGGCAGATGGAGGCTTTTTCATACATCTGCTGTGGCACACATTACTATAAACTGAGACTGCTGACCTGAGCTAATATCCTGCCTAGCCCTGAGAGCTGGGATATGAAGAGGAATCCTAAAAGTGATTGTTTCCTGACCCTTGTTCTTTAGTTTTCTATGTGTATGATCCTGGAATAGTGATGTAACACCCCTAAGTGAGACCTAAGTAAAGATGAAATGAACCTGCATAAAATATCTTTATGGTCTTGCCCAGATCTCAGATTCAGTGACTATGCATCCATAGACAATATATAAGCACATATTTTTGGCTGTGTGCTAATAAGCCTTTATTTACAAAAGCAGGCAATGGGCCAGATTTGGTCCATAGGTTATAGTTTTTCAGTCCTTGATCTAGAACATTCCCTGTTGGACAGGTAGCAACATTTTATTTCTCCATTTTTAATAGATACTTAGAAAGGACTGAATATGAGAAAATTAAAATTTCTCAATATAAGAAGAATGAGATGAGGGAAAATGCTCAGGTTTTGGAGAAATTATTCACCCATCTGCACCTTTGCATTTTTCTGTCTACAACTTCTAATTTGCCATGTCTACCTTAAGAGTTTGTGGGAAATACTGTTGATAAGCCTGGATCTTTACAGTGTTTGTGAAAACGTGTAGCACAAGTTCATAAATATAGCTAGAGTAAGATTATGGCAGAGAAGGTGATTTTATCTAAAATTAGTAAATTGAATTGGGGACTGAATTAGGGTTAGACACAGTACATGAGGTGAAATCAGTAATTCTAGAAAAATAATCTATCAAAGCAAGGAGCCAGTTATCTGGATAGACAGGTGACTATAGTGTGATGGTCAGTTATATGTGCCACTTGACTCGATTATGGTACCCAGTTGTTTGGTCAACCACTGGTTTGATTATTACTGTGAGACTATTTCATGGATCTTAATCATTATTCAATTGATTACATTTATTGCTTATTACATTTACATTCAACAAAGTATATTGCCTTCAGCAAATAGAGGAATCTCCTTATCCCATCAGTTGAATCTCTTAATGGGAGAACTGATGATTTCAGCAGTCAAAAAGAAGAATTTCTATCTCCATTTTCAGTCAGATATCTCCTGAGAAATTCATCATCAACTTCATTAGATTTCCCAAGCTGTGCTTTCCCCTGGGGAATTCAATGATACCATCACGTTTCCAACTTGTGGCCTGCCATATAGAATTCACACTTGCCAATTCCCATGGTCATGTTGGCAAATTCCTATAATCTATCTATTTATATATCTATCTATCTATGTATCTTTCTATCTCTGTCTATCTGTCTATCTGTCTGTCTGTCTATCTATCTATCTATCTATCTATCTATCTATCTATCTATCTATCTATCTATCTATCTATCTATCGCCTGTCAGTTCTGTTTGTCTGGAGAACCCTGACTAATATAGTAGTATGTCTATCCCAAGAGCAGGTCCTACAGATGGGCAGAGGTTCTCTGCTTCTTTGTATCACTGAAGAATGAGAATTGAAAAAGTATTCTTTCTTTTGTCTATATAGTAATCTGTGTTTTTATCCTGTATATTTAATGTTGCATGTATCTTTTAAAAAGGATCTTTTAAAAAGGAGCAGATACTGGTGATCTGGTTTTGCAAAAGTTAGAGGAGTGACTCAATTAACAACCAAATCATTAATATCCATTAAGGACATATAATTAACACAGACATTTTTTGTATGTATATATGCAAGAGGTTTATATTAATTTGAAATTAAAATTTCTTGTTGAAAATATAAAGCTTGTAGTTCCTAAGTTTTACATTGGATTCAATGCTCCATAATAATGTTCTTATTATAGAGAATGAACTTTTTTTTGTATCTATTAGTTATTTTTTTAAACAATG
>PVIY010043987.1:0-19999 GCA_004026745.1 Myrmecophaga tridactyla
AATGGAAATGGAAATGGAGGTTCTAAAGCTTGATTTTAAAATTTAATTTTTGGTAATTTTAATTTTCTTTTTAAAAATGCCTTTTCCTCTTGCTTACTTGAATGTCTTCATATTTAGGAGATCAGTTACAAAGTTTAAGCTGTAAATCTCATGGAATAATGAGTGTTACAAATATTGGAGGCTATTTACTCCAACTCCACATCCTATCATTCAATTCTGTTTACAACTCCATCTTACAGAAGATGGGCAAACCATGGAAAAGTAACACAATTACATTTCCAAATTATGTCTGGATATTCCACTTCTCTAACATTATTGCAATGAAAATTATTTCCAATAAATGTTATTTAATCACTACTCAAAAGGGATGAAGCAGAATGTCAGAAGATTCTTTTACCCTATAAGAATTTATAAAGTGATCATAACATTTTATAATCTTTTCTGTTAAATATGGTGGCACTAGAAATGAACAATTATTGAGCACTTAAAATGAGATTTGTTCATATGTGTGTGTGTGTGTGTGTTTGCCTATTATGTCCATTGAGTGTCTGTTTCTATTATATCCACAAGAAAGCATCAAAAAACACCAAAATTTTGGCACTTTTAAGAGTATTGTGAAATCCTCTTTGGAGGTCATGTGGTCCATCTTGTAATCCTTGCTATGTCTCTGGCTATGCAATAGTCATTTGTGGACTAGTTACATAGAAGCACTCATTTTAGATCTTTTTGTCATTTACTCTGGGCATATCCAAATTGAACTCTCTCATAAGAGAGCTTAAATTTATTTTTTCAATTTCATTTCAGTGGCCATGAGTTTTCCTTCCTACTGGTATCACCACCTATTAAGGCAGACACTTTGAAGTAGACTGACATTTTTGTGAGTCAAAACACTGCTTCAGACAGCTCTTGATGGGACAGAAACATAACTAATGCAGAAAAAAGTGAAACAACCTAGTCAAGTTCTTAACATGATAAGTAGGGAAAATATTTTCAGTGAAATAATATATTTAGCCAAGAATAACCTGTGCTTGTTTGCAGCTGTTAGGTACCCCAGAAAAGCCATGTTTTTTTTCTTAATCCAATATTGTTGGAACAGAATTATTGTTTGGGAGGGTCTTTTTTATTAAGTTTCATCCTTGGAGATGTCACCTACCTAATTGTGCATGGGAGCTTTTGATAAAGTAGTATGCCAATTTGAAAATACAGAAAAGTTGTGTTTTAATCCTGATACAATCTTGTGGGGGAAGCCATTTTAAAAATCCTGATTCAATATTATGAGGTGAAATCTTGATTATATTATCTCTGCAGAGATGGGGCATGCCCAATTGTGGGTGTAATCCTTTGCTTAGATGGAGATGTGACTCCATCAGTTCCAAGAGGGTCTTGATTAGTTTATTTGAATCCCTTAAAAAAGGGAACATTTGTAGAGAGCCAGAAATGACAGAAGATTCAGAGCTAACAAAGAAAGAAGATGTAGATCCTTGGAGAACAGTCGCTTCAGAAAACAGAGACACAGATGTTTGGAAATGCTTGGACCCCTTCAGATATCACTGTGAGATCTTAAGCCAAGGGAAGCCAAGGGATGAAAACCAGCCCCAAGGAAGAAAAGAGAGTATCCCCTACAGGAACAGGGACTGAAAGCAATGAATCCCTGGAGCAAGGGACCAGCAACTGCCAACCACATGACTACCCAGATGATAGAAATGTTCCAGACACATTGGCTTTTTTTGAGTTAAAGTAACCTCTTGTTGCTGTCTTAATTTGGACAGTTTCACTTCCTTAGAACTATAAACTTTTACCTTATTAAGTTCCTTTTAAAACAACATTCCATGTCTGCTATATTTCATTCAGCAGCTTACAAACCAAAACAAGTAGCTTCCATGGAGATGTATCTCTACCTATTCCAGTTGAGTCTTAATCCACTTATGTTTTAGTTTGCTAAAATCATTGGAATGCAATATACCAACATGGAATGGCTTTTAAAAGGGAATTTATTAGATTGTATGTTTACATTTGTCAGGCTATAAAATGTCCAAACTAAGTCATCCAGACAAATATACCAATGGGTTGAGAAAGACTGATGAGTTGAGAACAACTCTTTCAGCTGGGAAGGCACATGACTATGTTTGCTAGATTTCTCTATTGGCTTCTTCAAGTGGCTTCCCAGGGAGCATTTTCTTTTTGCATCTTCCAAGGTCTCTGGCTGTGTGGACTCTAAAACATTTCAAAATAGTTCCCTCTGAAAGGATTCCACTAAGGCCACACTTTGAGTGGGTGAAGCACATCTCCATGGAAACCACCTAGTCAACACATTCCCACCCACAGTTAGGTGGGCCACATCTCCATGGAAACAACTGAATCAAAATGATCCCATCCAGCAATATTGAATGAGTATTAAAGAACATGGCTTTTCTGGGGTACACAAGAGTTTCAAACCAGAACAGCTTACTGGAATCCTTCAAGAGGGAACGATTTTGGAAAAATCTCTGAGCCAACACAAACAGAGATGTCAGGACACACATAACATCCCTACAGAAGCCATTTTAAACTAGAAGCCAAAGGACAAGCAAACACCAATGTGCTTTCCCAGTTGACAGAATTATTCCAAATGGCATCGGCCATTCTTGAGCCTTTACAAAGAAGCTATTTTTCTCTAGATGCCTTATTCTAGATATTTTTATGGACTTAGAATTTTTTTTATTTTTAACTTTTCTTATTGTATAGTATAGCATATATACAAAGCAAAGAAATAAAAAAAAGCAATAATTTTCAAAGCACTCTTTAACAAGTAGTTACAGGACAGATCCCAGAGTTTGTCATGGGCTACTATATGATCCTCTCATATTTTTCCTTCTATCTGCTCCAGAATATAGGAGGTTAGAGGGCTTAATTTTTTGTCATTGTAATTGACTTTTTTCCTTCTTTTTTTGTGAAAAATAACATATGTACAAAAAAGTCATAAATTTCAATGCACAGCACCACAATTAGTTGTAGAACATATTTCAGAGTTTGAAATGGGTTACAATTCCACAATTTTAGGTTTTTACTTCTAGATGCTCTAAAATACTGGAGACTAAAAGAAAAATCTTTTTTTTCTTTTTTTGCATGGGAAGGCACCAGGAATTGAACCCAGGTCTCTGGCATGGCAGGCAAGAACTCTTTCTGCTGTGCCATTGTGGCCCACCCAAGATATCAATTTAATGATTTAACATTGATATTCATTTGTTAAAGTCTATCTTCTCTCTATAACTCCACCATCACCTTTGATCTTTCCATCCCCCTCTTTCCCCATAGCCCAGGGGTGTTTGGGCTATGGCAATTCTAAATTTTTTATATTGGAAGGGTCTGTCACTAATATGGACAGGGAAATGAAACTATCTGATGTTTTGGAAAGGCTAGGCTAGGTTTCAGGACTTCTCTGAGCCAGGGACCCATCTGGAGTTTATAGGTTCCTGGAAAGTTACTCTAGTGTATGGGACACTTGGGGAATCTGACATATTGCCCTAGGTGTTCTTTAGGATTGGTTGGAATGGTCCTGGTTGGAGTTTGGCAGGTTATGATAGGTAGCAAGGTCTAACTGAAGTTTACATAAGAGCAACCTCCAGAGTAGCCTCCTGACTCTATTTGAACTCTCTCTGCCACTGATACTTTCTAAGTTACACTTCTTTTCCCTCTTTTGGTCAGGATGGAATGGTTGATCCCACAGTTCCAGGTCTGCATTCATCCCTGGGAGTCATCTCCCATGTCACCAGGGAGACTTTCACCCCTGGATGTCATGTCTTACCTTGAGGGAGGGCAATGATTTCACTTGCAAAGTGGGGCTTAGAGAGAGAGGTATGGCCTTAGAATTTTAAATTTGTAATTTAATGCATCCATATTATAAAAGGCAACCCACTTCTGATATGTTGCTTTCTAGCAACATTAGCAACCTAAAACAGAATTTTGTGCATAGAGTGGGTTGCTACCAAACATGTTGGAATGGCATTTTGAATGAATATGGGAAAGATTCTGGAAAATTATGAAGAGCTTTATAGAGAAGTCCTGAATTGCTTTGAACAGACTGGTGACAGAAATTTGGACACTAAAGTTGTTTCCAATGAGGTCTTAGACAGAAATGCTTTAGGTGTTACTGCAAAGTGGGGTGAAGGTGATTCTTGCTTTAAACTGGCAGAGAATTTGGCAAAATTAGGTGTTAGAAGGCAGGCATAATTTAAAACCCACAAGCTGGGATAACTAGCTGAAGAGATTTTCAAATTAAATGTAGAAAGTGTGGCCTGATATTCCCTTGCAGCTTATAGTGATGTGTGACAAGAAAGGGACGAGCTGAGAACTGATCTCTTGGGCATACAGAAACCAGAAGCCCAAGGACCAGCAGATGATAGCCATGTGCCTTTCCAGATGACAGAATTGCTCTGGATGCCATCAGCCTTTATTGAGCCAAGGTATCTTTCTCTGGATCCCTCAGATTGGACATTTTTATACCTCAGAACTGAAAACTTATAAATTAACAAATCCATTTTGTAAAAGCTAACCCATTTCTGGTACTGCATTCCAACAGCAATAGCAAACCAAAACATGTGTCTATAAACATTTCCATTTAATTTTGTCATATAATTGTTTCTTCTATATCCATTCTAATCCATTTATTAATGCCATACCAGGTTTAAAGAAAAGGAATTAATGAATGGATTAAGGAATTTCAAAGCCATTACCGAGTTTATTCTCTCAGGACTGACAGACCATGCTGAAATCTGAGTTGTGAATTTTTCTGTTGTTCTTGGTGATTTATTTCATTACCTTGATGGGGAACCTAGGCCTGATCTTCTTAATTCAACTCACTCCTAAATCCTACACTCCCACGTAACGTTTCCTTAACTGCTTTTCATTTCTAGATGGCTGTTATTCATTAGTCATTGCACCTGAAATGCTAATCTACCTCTTTGCTGTTAGAGAAACATTTTATTTTCCACCTGCACAGTGCAACATTTGTTCTTTGGGTTGTTCATTACCACTGAAGGTTTCTTGCTGTCAGTGATGCATATGCTACTTGGATGTTGTGAACCCTTTGCTTTACACTACATGTATAAGAGAAAATTTAGTGCTGGTCACTGGGTTATACACATGTGGAATGATTAACTCACTGACACACACAATAAGTTTGGGGAATTTGTCCTGTGACCAAGTGCTGTCAGCCACTTCTTCTGTGATATTCCCTCACTGCTAAAGTTGTCATGTTCTGTTACCTCCATGAATGAACTGCTGCTGCAAACATTCTCTGAGGTCATTGCCATGGCCATCTTCTTAATTGTGATCATGTCATACATGCTCATTGTGGCTGTTATCCTGAGGATCCATTCAGCAGCACATAGACAAAAAGCCTTCTCCACCTGTGCCTCTCACTTGACTGTTGTGACCATAGCCTGTGGTTTCCTAAGCTTCATTTATATTCAGTCTAGCTCCCAGCACTCTGTAGACTGGAGAAGGTGGTTTCTGTGATCTATATACTGGTGATGTTAAACCCATTGATTTACAGTCTGAGAAATAAAGAAGTAAAAGATGCTATGAAAAGGTCCATACAAATGCAGCATTTCTGCCATTAATTTCAAGTTGCTATTGATCTAGCAATTCTCCACCAGTCAATTCTCCACCTATTAACATTCACATAAATTCAATTAATTCTATAATTTCTAAGAATTGTGCAAGTACTATAATTCCACATATTCATTTTTCCTATAAAGAAAGAAACATAGAAACTTAAAGTGACTTAATGAAAAGATGCATTTTAGTAATTGTCATTTAAAACTCAACTGTCTTGAGCTCCTAAGCCATTAATATCTGAATGAATCAATCCAATGGAAGAATATACACATTTTCTAATATTTGGAATACTGAATATATATATATATATACATTATCAATTTAGAGATATATAAGGCTAGGAGTTTTCCCAAGTAAGATTTTAAAAAATTATTCATATAATTAAGAGACTGATTTGTCTTTATTTTAAAATTTTAAACTCAAATTCAAGGGGTTCAAAGAAAATGACTCTTATAATTCTTAACTTCAATAAGGAATCCACTTAAAAATGTTTAATTGAATGTCTAAAATGACTCCAAAGGTTATTTTGAAGGATGTAAAATTCAATACTCTTCCATTTCTCCTTTGAAGTACCCCCTTTACTTTCATCTAAGGTTACACACACATGCACACACACACTCAAATATACACACATAAACACAAACATGTGCCTATCCAGAAATCTTTAAATCTGATAATGGATGGTAAAACCTCTCTAGAGGTTTACAGATTCAGTTTTGTACTAATCACTTTCTTGATTTTGTACCTTCGTCTCATGTTCAAAATGCTTACCTATTGCTAAAAGTCCTGCGGATAATGTATTTATATCTCAAAGAAAAATTTATATATATAATAATTGAATTTTTCTGCATTTTTTAGTTTCTGTTAACAACTGATATAATTGGAGACAAACTGCATTATTTAATTATAACTGAGAATGTAGACGCATTCCATATGTTAAAAAGAATGATAACATTTACAAAAGGAAAAGTAACTTTTATGTTTCCTATAAAAAAATTAAAATAATTGCATTCACATAGACATTTTGTAAACTTTGGGGCATGAGTTTAAGTTGATACAAAAGAAACACTATATGTGTTAGTTAAACAATAACACCACATTTTTTATGATAAACATTCATAAGTATGTATAGGTTTTCCCATATGTTTTCATAAACATTGATATAAATGTATATGAGAATTGATATGAATAGATTGCTGATAAGTGAAACAAGATCAATTTGCCCTAGCTTTTTAGTTAACTTTGATTTAATTTTTATTTCTGACACTGACTGACCTGAATTTTACAACTGCACTCAACTAAATATATGTTATACAAATAAAAAGGATAGAATAATACCCTCTTCACCATGAAGTACACAAAAGGTATTTGGTTAAATATTTGAAAATATACCTTAGAAATATTGCAGATTCAATTCCACACCACTGAAATAAAGAAAATATCAAAATAAAGTAAATCACATGAATCTTTTGTTTTCCCAGTCCATATAAAAGTTATGTTAACACAATAGCATAGTATATCAAGTGTGCAATAACATTATGTCTAGAAAAACAACTTGTATACCTTAATTAAAAATACTTTATTGCTGAAAAGTTCTAATCATCATCTGATCCTTCAGCAAGTCCTAATATTTTTGCTGACAGAGGGCCTTATCTCAATGTTGATGACTGCAGATTGATCAGAGTAGAGTTTGCTGAAAGCTGGAATGAATATGTCAATTTCTTAAAACAAGACAACAATGAAGTTTAATGCATCAATTGATTTTGTCATGAGATATTTCTCTATAGCATACAATTCTGTTTGCTAGCATTTTATTCACAGTAGAACTTCTTTCAAAATTGAAGTCAGTCCTCTCAAATCCTGCTTCTGCTTTATAAACTAAGTTTATGCAATAGTCTAAATCCTTTGTTCTCTTTTCAACAATGTTCACAGCATCTTCATTGGGAGTAGATTCCATCTCAAGAAACCATTTTCTTTGCTCATCTATAAGAAGCAACTCCTCATTGATTAAATATTATCATGAGATTGCATCACTTCAGTCACATACTCAAGGTCCACTTTTATTTCTAGTTCTCTTGCTAATTACAACACATCTGCAGTTACTTCCTCCACTGAAGTCTTTGAACCTCTTAAAGTCACACTTGAGGATTGGAATAAGCTTCTTCTTAACTTCTGTTAATTTTGATATTTTGACCTCTTTTCATGAATCACAGATATTCTTAATAGCATCTAGAATGGTGAATCTTTTCTAGAAGGTGTTCAATTTGCTTTACTGAGATCCATAAGAAGAATCACAATCTATGGCAGCTATGGCCTTGAGGAATGCACTTCTTAATTATAAGACTTCAAAATCAAAATGACTCCTTTCAGAATGGATGTTTTATTTGTTAGCAGGCATGAAAACAACATTAGTCTCTTTGTACATCTCCATCAGAGCCCTTGGATGAGCAGTTTCATTGTCAATGAACAGTAATAATTTGAAAGGAATCTTTTTTCTGAGCAATAGTTCTCTGCAGTGGGCTTAAAATATTCAGTAAGCCTTCTTGTAAACAGATATGCTGCATCCAGTCTTTGTTGTTTCATTTATAGAGTGCAGATTTAGGATAATTCTTAATGGCACTAGGATTTTTATAATGGTGAATGAGTATTGACTTCACCTTAAAGTCACTAGCTGCATTGGCCCCTAATATAAGAATGAACCTATTCTTTGAAACATTGAATCCAGGCATTGACTTCTACTCTCTAACTATTGAAGTCCCAGATGGTATCTTCTTCTAATACAAGGCTGTTTCATTTCCATTGAAATGCAATTGTCTAGTTTACCACCTTCACCATTTATATTATCTTTACAATTACTTGCCACAACTTCTACATCAGCACTTGCTTCTTCACCTTGAACTTGTATATTATGAAGATGGTGGTTTCTTTCCTTGAATTCATGAGCTAACATTTTCAGCTTCAAACTTTTGTTCCATAGCCCTCTCATCTCTCTCAGTCTTCACAGAATTAAAAAAAAATAAGCTCTTGCTCTATGCTAGGTTTTAGCTTAAGGGAATGTTATGGCTGGTTTGATTTTCTATCCTGACTAAAACTTTCTCCATATTAGAAGAAGACTATTTCACTTTCTTATCATTCACGTGTTCACTAGAGTAGCAATTTAATTTCCTTCAAGAACTTTTCCCTTCCATTCAAAACGTGGCTAATTGGTGTATGAGGCCTAGCTTTTGGCCTCTCTTGGTTTTTGACAAGCCAAAAGATATGCTTGATCATTTCTACCTTTTAAATTAAATTGAGACATGTTTGAATCTTCCTATCACTTGAACCCTTGTAGGACATTGTAGGTTATTATATGGCCTAATTTTAATATTGTTGTACCTCAGAGAATAGGGAGGTCTAAGGGGAAAGAGAGAGAGAAAAAAAGATACAGAGAGAGAGAGAGAGAGAGAGAGAGAGAGAGAGAGAGAGAGAGAGAGGAGATGGGTGAATGACCAAATGGTGGCTTATTCAGAACACACACAACATTCATGAATTATGTTCACTGTCTTATACAGGCCTGGTTTATGGTACCCCAAATGTGACACACAGAGAGAAACACAAAGTGAGAACATGCTGTGGGAAAAATTGTGCAAATAGACTTGCTTGATACAGGGTTGTCACAAACCTTCAATTTATAAAAGAAAACAAAAAATATTTTAAAAATCACAATACCTGCACAGCACAATAAAGTGAAGTTCAATAAAACAAGGCATGCTTATATCCACAATTGGATATATGTAGTTTTGTCTCAGTCCCAGAATCAATGAGACAGTGGGAAAACAACACTCCTGATCTTGCCTATAATTAAGCAAAGAGTAGCATGGCAGAGCATTGATTCTCTCTCTCTCTCTCTCACACACACACACACTGCAGACAATTATATTTAACAAACTTGTCTGCACATCTATTATGTACAAATTATTACCCTTTTCATATAAACACTGGGAAAATCAACAAGTAATTGATATTTAACTAGCAAAGCATTTTCCAAACTTTAATGTGGCCTCTCAAATTCATTTTAGTTTTTTTTGGTATGCATATTAATATGCTTTTATATTGAGTTTAACCACAATTGAGCAAAGGACAACATAACTCTATAGGAAGAAGTGTTCCCAGTACCACTTGCTCTGTGGCTCTGCTGGGCACACAATCAGAAAACTAAGAGTCATTATCAGCCAACTCACTGACTTACAACCAGTTAGAATTTATCTGTTTTAAAACTTAATTTGTTATGTTTTGGCTCACTATGTGGAATATTTTCTAATCCACTGCCATTCTACTATTGCTACCTTTTTTAAATTATCCTATTATATTTCTTTCTTCATAAAATAAACATTTTCAAGAACTACAATAAAATTTTTTCCTTGGAATGTCTGGTGATGAAAATGAATGAACCAAATGTATATACATGAAACATGATGGAATTATAGATGTGCAATGTGGAACAAAAAATCCACACAGGCAGAAATGTATACACTGTGATTTTATGCTAAAATACAGGTTAAACAATTAATTGAATAGCTAATACTTTTGAAAGTACAATTGCCCAGTTATGAAAGGAAAGAAATTTACTGTGTACCTAGAAATGTTGAATATATCTATTCATGATCATAGGATTATCCTGATATCTTGTTTTAGCAACTCCCTTTTGATTGTGTCTCTGATTTCCTTCTTGAAATTATTCTTGAATGTATTCTTGAAATTATTTAGATTTTAGAGCTTTATGCAAATGGAGCCATACTGTATACAATTCTGCATACCTTGCTTAATTTTATTTTTGTTCAATATTATGTATCCATAATTTGTATGCAGATGCTTTGTTCATCGTCATTGCTATAAGATACCTCATTGTAAAGCTCATTTTCTCATTTTAGTGTTGATTTTATTTTGGTTAATTTTAGCAATTATAAAAAACAATGTTATGATGTTCTTGTAAATTTATCCTGACTCTTTTGTACATGAGGTGCTCTGAAGTTTGCACCTAGAAGACATGGATTATTTGGGGTATATGCTATGCATGTATCAATTTCAGAAGATAATACCAAATTGTTTCCAAAAGCAATTGTACCAATTTCCACTCCAATTAACAGGTCTAAGGATCCTAATTGCCCCATATATTTTCCAGCATTTATTTTTTTATATTTGTAAAAATGTACAAAGCATTACATTATTATTTAATTTAATCTAATTTAGTTCTCTTTAATTAATAGCAAGGCTATTATTTAATCATTTTTTATTAGATAAGTTACAGGTTTACTGAAAAATCATGCCCAAAAGAGATCTTATGCACCTCCTATTATTAACACCTTGGATTAGTGAGATACACATTTGTTACAATTAATGAAATTCTACTGTTAACTATGGTTCATGGTTTACATTAGGATTCCCTTTTTGTTTCATAGTCTTATGTTTGTTTTCTTTATTTTTATTCTAGTAAAATAGATAAAACCTAAAATTTCCACCTTAACCATATTCAAATATATAATTCAGTGCTGTTGATTTCATCCACAATGTTGTGCTACATCACCACCATCCATTACAAAATTTTTAATAAATGACTTGCGTTTATCTTAATTTATGAAAGGGATAGTAAATAGTTTACGTACATATAGCCATAGATAAGTGTAACTTTTCTACTATTGAAATTTAGGATTAAAAATATTCTTGAAATGTCTCCTTTGTTAGTTTAGGGGGTGTACATTTTTAATGTGAGCTCTTTTTTGGTTAAATATGTTTCAGATATATTTTATTGAATGGCTTTCCGTGTCTTTCCATATTTTTTTCCCTTTCACACAAAAATGTAAAATAGTCAGAATATAAAAACAAATCCTTAACTTAACAAAAAGACAAACAACACAATTTTTTAAATTGGCAAAAGACTTGTATAGATATTGCTCCAAAGAAGACATACAAGTAGCCAGAAGGCACATGAAAAAATGCTCAACATTATTAGCCATCAGGGAAACACAAATCAAAACAACACTGATACTATTTTATACCCATTAGAATGGATACTAATCATTCATTGCTGTAGACAATGTAAAATGGTGCAACTGCTTTTATAGGTGTACTCAACTATTGAGTATAGTATTACCATATGAGCAAGGTTTTAATAATAGGGTGAATTTTATAAATGGTTGTTCTGTATATAAATCCACAACTTCAAAATAAAGGAAAAATATTTCTATATGAAAAAAAAGATAACCCTTATCTTTTAATACCACCACTCCATTCCCTGGCATGCAACTTTCTAATTTCCAAGAATGAAAGTTTCTTCCCATTTTTTAGGAACACACTGTCCCCCATGTCACAAGACAGATTTTCCATCTTCTGAGACCAAGCTTTCAAAGTTTCCTATCAGCTTTCCATACTGTGGGAAATAATTCCACCATAGTTACTTTGATCATTTTTCTGTTATTTCTAGTGTTGTCTTCACTGAGATTAATAATAGATATATTGTCTACTAAAAGGGTTATTTGGGTCCTCTCATCCCTACTTTTCTATGTGAATATTCAAATATACCAGCACGATTGATTGAAAAGTCCATCCATTCTTTTCTATTTTGCCTCAATTCCTTTTGAAACATAGCCGTATGTATCTAAAGGGAAGGCTCTGATCCAATGATCTCTCTTCCTTTCCATTGATCTGGTCTTTCTGCTGTTCCACTGATTTATTTTTTGAACTATATTCTTCATAATATGTCTTGGATTCTGGAGAGGTAGCACATATCATTTTTTTAGAAAACTAGCTATTTTTGATCTCTCAGATTTTTATATAAATTTTATAATGAATTTTCTGGAAGATTTTCATTTAAAATGCATTAGTCAAACTGAAGAATATTGCACCCCACATTTCACAAGTTTGGCTAGTCCTCTAACCCTACTCTCAGTTCCAAAATTATCTCATGTTGAGAACCAGTCATACAGTCATGTACCTTCAAATTTCATATTTATCATATTAGCATTGCTCACTGGAGTTTTGCACGTTTCTTTCCCCCATCAGAGTTGTCTACCTAGGTAAATTGGGCCCTACAGTCTATCCCAGAATAAGCAGTGGACATTCTTTGTGGGCTTGAAAAAAAGTATCTGCATTTTGAATTTGCATTGATAAAACAATATTTGCATAGTTCACTGATGCTATTATTTTTAAAAGTCATGATAGTTATGTAACATTTTATAGTTCTTCATTTGGACTGTTGCCCCAATGTAACTTGTGTTTTCCTACCTGAAAGTAGAAATCTCACTTAAACTATATTTTTATAACTTCCAATTCTCTGACAAAATTCCCCATCTTGTCTTCCCATTCCTAAATGTTATTTTGTTTCCCATTTGTTATTATTATTATTTTTTAAAATGGACAGGCACCGGGAATCAAACCTGGGTCCTCTGGCATGGCAGGCAAGCATTCTTGCCTGCTGAGCCACCATGGCCCACCCTCTCATTTGTTATTTTAAAGTCATTATATAAAACATTTATTAAATGACTTCTACTAATATGGGAAAACTGCATATCCAAATGCAACAAATGAATTTAGAACACCTCACATCATAAAGAAAAGTCAACTAAAAATGGATGAAGGAGCTAAATATGAGGTAAATCATACAATTTTTAGACTATGACATAAAGGACAAATTTTCATCATCTGGAATTTGCTGATGGATTCTTAGATATGGCAACAGCAATGTAGATAAATTTAATTTAGTCAAAATTTAAAACATTTGTACGTTGAAAAAAATTGTTGGAAAACTGAACAGATAACCAAAAGAATGGGAGAAAGTAGTTCTAAACCATATTTTGGTTAAGGGATTAATATCTAAAATATAAAAATTACTTTTACAGTGCAACAACAAAAAGACAAATAATCCAATTCAAAATTGGCAAAATAACTGAATGAACATTTCTCCTAAAAAGTTACAGAAATGGCCAATCAACATATAAGAAGATGCTCAACATCACAGTAGCCATTAGAGAAATGCAAATCAAAACAAGGAGATATTGATTCACACTTCCAAGGATGGCTATTCTTTATTTTTTTCAAGAATGAAAGTAATACATATTGGAGAGTATGTGAGAAAATCAGAAATCAACTGTTTTGTAGATAGGAAGATAGAATGATACAGCCACTGTTGAAAGCAAAATGACCTTTCTTCCAAAACCTAAATATAGTATTGTCATATGATCTGGTGATTCCGCTTCTAAATAGATACCCAGAGAAAATGAAAACAGAGTTTCAAAGAAGTTTTCATACAACAATGCTTACTGAACCATTATCAATAATAGCATAATGTGGAAACAATCCAGTGTCCATTAAAAATGAATGGATAACTGGGCTCTGCAATGGTGGCTCAGTGGTAGAATTCTTGCCTGCCACACCAGAGACCTGGGTTTGATTCCTGGTGCCTGCCCTTGCAAAAAAAGAAAAAAGAAAAAAAGAATGTGTAACTGAATGTAACAATAAGTATTATGCCAAGACTAAATGTCAACAGGTGGGTGATTCGGAAAGGGGTATGGATTCTTCGTGGAAGAAAAGGAAATATCTTCAGATAGAGTATGATGGTAAACTCATGTCTATACACTTAGGCTGGCTTGTATAATGTGTGAATAAAACTGTTTAAAAATGAACAGGGAGAAGTGCTGGAGAAACTGCAGACAAAGAGATGTTCCTGTTCACTCTCGGTAGGGAAATGAGAGTTGCAGCCCCTTGGAGAGCAGTGTGGTGGTTCCACGGGAGGCTAGATGGGTTTGCCATATGATCCTGAAACCCTGTTGCTCAGTAAATATCTGGATATTTGCACAATGGTGTTTATGCCAGCAGTGTTTCTGATGCACAATGAGTGGATGTGGCCTAAGGGTCCAAGGATTGAGGAAAGGAAAGGGGAACTATGGTGTATACATACAATGGACTATTGAATGGCCACAAGAAGGAATGAAGTTGTGAGGCTTGCAACTAGGTGAATGAAACTTAACAGCTGTATGTTGAATGAAATGTCAGGAAAAAAAGGCAAATATTATCATGCCTCAATCATATGGACTAACTATATATAAAAAATTCAGTGAACTAAAGTCGAGAGCATGGGTTATCAGGTTGGGACTTATTGTAAAGGGTCCTAGACTGTAAGCTGTAATGATGGTCACATATATCCAGAAGGTGTAACTGCTAATTCTAGATTCTGAGATACTGAGCTGTTTGAATATAACCTGGCCTTTCCCAGAAACTTTGGGTATTTATGTGGCACCTGAGATTCAGAGTTGGAGCTCTGAAGCTATGAAAGTCAGCAGTACCCTATACAGGAACTGTTTAAAAAGTTGAAAAAGTGATCAGACATTGAGTAGAGATATGAATGAGGCTGATCTGGATAGGATTAAGGTATATCAGAAGATTGGGTAAACTATGATATTGTCCATATCTTAAAACTTCAACTTCTGTGTGAGAATAAAGGGAGAAATGTTTATTTGATTGCAAAATTTATATTTTAGGTAGTGCATTTCTAATTTAACTTATATGGTCAGTTTGGTTGAACACCATAAGTACAGGGAATCTTGACTAGAACATGAGATTTTGTTGGTTTGTCCAGGTTAGTGTGATGCCCCAATAAATCCCAAAGTGATTTGGACAGTGAATAAAGTATTTGCAGGGTCCCCTTAGGGGGACAGTGAGAAAGGAGGAAACATTCAATTTCCCCAGTTGGTGAATTTCTGATATTCTTGCAAGCAGTGGGGACAGCCAAATAAATAGGCTGAGCCCCTGATCTTGGAGTTTGCCCCTATGAAACTTATTCCTGCAAAGGATAGACTAAGCCTACTTAAATTTAGACCTAAGAGTCACACCCAGAGACCCTCTTTGGTTGCTCAGATTTGGCCTCTTTCTCTAAAGTTGACACAGCCAGTGAACACATTGTCCTCCCCTGCATCCTACATGGGGCATGACTCTCAGGATGTAAATCTCCCCAGCAACATGGGACAGAAATCCCAGAATGAACTGGGAACTGGCATCAAGGGATAGAGAAAATCTTCTTGACCAAAAAAGAAGATGAGAGAAATTAGAAAAATTGAAGTGTCAGTGGCTGAGAGATTTCAAACAGAGTTGGAAGACTATCCTGGAGGTTACTCTTACATATTATATAGATATCCTTTTTCAGTTCGTGGCATATTTGAGTGGCTAAAAGGAAGTACCTGAAACTGTAGAGCTGTGTTCCAGTAGCATCATTCCTTGAAGATGATTGTATGGAGATATAACATTTACAATGTGACTGCGTGATTGTGAAAACTTTGTGTATGATGCTCCCTTTGTCTAGACTTTGGACAGATGAGTAAAAAAATGGATAAAAAATAAGTAAATAATGGGGGAAGAAATGTTAAAACGTATTGGGTAGGTGGAATACAAGTGATCAATGAGAGGAAAGGATAAGGCGTACGGTGTGTGTGAGATTTTTTCTTTTTTCTTTTGATTTCTTTTTCTGGAGTGATGCAAATGTTCTAACAAGTGATTATGGTGATGAATATATAACTATGTGATGATATTGTGAGCCATTGATTGCACACCACATATGGAATGTATGTAAAGAATGAGTTTATATGTTGTTTTATCAATAAAAATATTTTTAAAAGTGAATGGAAAAAATGTGGTATATATATATGCAATGGAATATTATTTGGCCATAATGAAGTATGAGATACACTGCAACTTGGAAGAACCTTGAAAACATTAGGCTCAGTAAAATAGGGAAGGTACATAGGAAAAACATTGTTTGATATCACTTATAAGAAATGGCTAGAAATAGCAAGTTCACAGAGATAGAAAGCAGATTAGAGTTCAATGGGTCATATAGAGATGGGGAAAGGGGAGTGTTTTTTAAAAAAACATAAAACAAACAATAAAAAACAAAAAATCCCACCTGTGCCTTTTTATACTGTACTTTGATGAACATTAGTCCTTAATTCTATTACAGTTAATTTAGTCAATATTTTTATCAGTTTTCATTGTTCTGGTTGCAATTGTTATGTAAAAAATCTACCACAAAATTTAGTTAATGAAACTTAAAATAATTTTATTTTCTTCAAAGATTCTATATGTCAAGAATTTGGGGAAAACCGAGGTGAAAAATTCTCTCTTGGGGTAGCTCTCTTTGGATAAATGTTCCTGTTTCAACCATTTCCTTAATCAAAGAAGCAGTCTTTTGTTAACTCTCCAGTTTTCTAAATAGCTGATATTTACTACATGGCAGTCTTAGTATGATTCCACAGTTTTCATTTCATATGTTCAATTTAAACCATGGAAAGGGTGTATGTGGTCATCAGTCCATGTGGAATGATAGACAGATTGCCCAGTTGGCACAAAATGCACAATCTCAATTGTACACTCAGGAAATGGTGATTCAACTGAAGGCTATTTCTACTGGGTAGTTTCCAATTTAAAGTTCAAGAATGACCTTAGTATAATCTACTATAGCATCTCCAAATCCTGGACCTTTCATAATATCCTTTCTATACACTATGGGGGTCAATTAAAATTGATCACCAGTTCCTAGTAATATCAAAGAATTTGTATACTGTCTATAGGCCATTTCACCCAAAACATTACATAACTCTTTCTATCATCTGTATGGAGAGATTATGGGATGATGAGCAAATCCAGGTCCTTTAGTTAAATTCTTTAAATTCTATGGTTTTAATCAATAGGATGAATTCAGCCCACATTCAAATCTTTCCTTTGTTAGTTATAACAAGCTAATATTTATTAGAGACATTTTTACAGGATTCTTTAAGATATGTGGTTCACAGCTAGAATTGAGGCCAGTTTTTCATTGCCTAAATATTAATAATGCCATCTCAAATCTCTGGCAGCAATTCCTCAATTTTTTTCTTCATAATTGTATTTTTAACAGTCATGTAAAATTACACCAGTTCTTTAAAAATATTTTCTACTTATCCTACTTTCCTTTTTTTTCCTTTTGTTACATTTATTTACGTTATTTGTGGTAAAATATACTTACAAAGTTACTTTAGCCATTTTAAGTGGACAATTCTTCTACATTAAGTATGGTGACAATCCTGTGTAACTTTCACTACTACTTCCAGGCTATCATGATATTATTGTTTCCAAAAAATTTAGTTAAATGTAGCTCCCTGTTTGGTTATTTAAACTAACAGATCAGTTACACCCTCCTGAATATTTTCCTGTTCTCTCCAAGAGTGAGATTTCATATAGTGCCCCAAATTATGGAGCCACCATTTCAGTATCTATGTCAACACCATTAAATTAGACATATTTCACTGACTGTAAAACCAACATTCTTTGGGTTGCTTGCAACCATAATATTTCTATGGATTTGGGGGCAGGGGACATTCCACATCTTTATCAATAAGAGAGTGAGTAGTTGCCTCTCTCAGAGTAAACTTGCCAAATCCTTGTCTTTACCCATTGCAAGTCAGTTGTCATTTCTTTCAGAAAACTGATCTCACTAAAATTTATAGTCATTTGGTAATCAGTTCCAATCCAATGATCCCTTTGATTCAGGGTTTTTTTCTTGCCTGGGCAGGCCACCAGGAATTGAAGCCAGGTCTCTGGCATGGCAGGCGAGAACTCTGCCTGTTGAGCCACCATGGCCTACCCTAATACAGTTTTAACTACATTTGGCAATGTGACACCTAATTCTTTACTCAGATAATGTATATTATTATAAATTTGTAAAATTTCTGCTCATATTTCTCTGCAAAGTGTTCCTGCATTTTGACAAAATCTGTGCCTTACTGGGTGTGACACTAGCTGCCTTTATAGACTTCCAGTTGATTCATGGTGAGTTCCTTTGCCTAGCAGTCCATGGAAACATGAAATACCTTCTGTTTCTTTACTCCTTTACATATTTTTTTCTACTTCCTACTTTGTGGTTTTAGTTTTCAACACTTTTTCTAATAAAAGGCAGACAGGGTTGGTTTGCTAAGTTCTCCTGTGCTTGGCATTCTTTGCCTAACCACTTAACCAATGTCCATTCATTTGGATTTACAGCTTCTTAGTTTTTTCATTTGGGTAAACCTACATACATAATTCAATGGTAAATGTTCATTTCCATATTCTGGATGCTTGGACAACATAAGATCATAGAGTTCAAAATGATTATGATAAGCAAAGCATAATTTAGAGAAAAAAATTCCTGGTTATCCTCCTGATGATAAAACAAAAACATGTTTACATGGATCTTTGCTAAAATCTATTTTTAGGGCATCCCTTAGAAATAGGAAAGGAGTTACAGACTTACCCCACTAATTGAAACAATAATTTTTCTAATGATTCAAACTTTATTTACTGTCTTGATTATATTTCAACAATTGTTCTTAAAGTCCCTTTTCCGTGATAGTAATACAAGTATCTTTTTTTTCAATATTTCCTGGTATAAGTGGTTTTATTCTTTATCTTTCAATTTTTTCATGCCATTTTAGATTCTGAAAATATTTCTTCATATTTATCTTATGCTATGAATATATTGCTTCAAGTATCTGAAATTCTTATTGACCTAAATCTATACCTGTTTTTCCTTGATGTTCAGGAATTTTTGGTTCCTGTCCTATCTGATGGTATACAAGCAATTATATACCATCAATTAAATATATTATATAATTATATATATATTTTATAGTTATATATAACTATATATTTTATATAATTCATATAATTAAGGAATTAAATATTTTTTTTCTTGAAATTCTAAGAATCCTTTGGTATTCTGAGTTATCAGCTTAACTGAACATAATCTAATTCTGAGAATATAGAAATTTGTTTTGGCTGAGTAATAGTATAATACTGCATTTCTAGTAGAGTCTGGAATTCATCTCTGTCAGCCATATTTTCCATTCCATACTGGTTTGGTTTTACTGCCATGCTTTCCATTCAAGATGTGTCTCTGTTTGCTTTTTCAGTTTGTTTTGTTGGCTTTTGAAGGTCTTCTTTCTTCCTACAGTGCAGCAATACTTTGAAATGTATTTCTTGGCCAGGATACAACTAGAGTGTAGAAACAGCATTATTTTGGAGATGCAGTCCAGCATGCTTTTAGAATGGGAAATCCTTCTCAATGTCACCAACAACCTCCTCCTGACCATTTTGAGGATATTCATTTATCATTTTTTATGTTACTCATCTGTTTCTTAAATTACTTCTGCAGGAAATGCAGTTAAATAACTTGTTCTGTCTAGATATTATTTTCCCAGTTGAACTCTTATTTTCTGGAGAATTTTTGTCACTTAGCCAGTCATGTAGGCCCATGGGTAAGAAACATAAGCCCATAACTCAATTTGGTGATTTGTGGAATATTCTTCAAGGCAAGGGATTGTCATTTAACACCCCTCCCATTAACCTCCTATGCCATTCCATT
>PVIY010043988.1:0-19991 GCA_004026745.1 Myrmecophaga tridactyla
AATAAATAAATAAAAGAAATGCCTCCCTTTGGTACAAACAAGATGGCAGCCTAAACAACAAACCCTGTCTGTCTCCCTTAAAGACAAAAACTCAGGCACCAGAAATAAGTGTGGTCCTAGATATGCCTAGGAATAATCATCACCTAAAAAGAGAAGCTTCAAAATAGTCACCCAGCGCACAAAAGGCTCCAATTGGAATCCACCTCCCTTCTCACTGCCCAAGCCTGGGTAGGACACCTGGAGCCAGCCCCACCCACCTCTCCCTATGATATTCTCATTTGCAGGGTGGTTTTCTTTCTTTCTTTTGGCCAGAATTCCAGTTAAAGGACTGATGTCTCTCCCTCTTCAGTCACAAGCCAGAGTGTCTGCTTACTCAACCCAATAAAATGAGGATTTTATTTAAATAAAGCCCAACTTCCAAAAGATCTTTCCAGAATAAAATCCAATGCTTGTCTCTTAGAAAAGTGCTTTCTTCCTCACGTGGTGGGGACTTGGGGCCACAGTCTGAGCTGCCAATTTGTACAGTTATTTGAGATGGAAGGAGCTCCTACACGCTTGTTTGAGAGAATCTGACATGGGGAGGCTCTGGGAGAAGAAAAGAAAAGCTTTAAGTGTCATTAAGATCCCAGACTCACAAGCCCTATTCATTATCACTCAGTACAGCAGATTGTAGTTTTTTACTCTGTGAAATGGAGCTATTTGCCCTGAAAATCGCAAGAAGGTAAAGCCTGAATCTCAGCCACTCAGTACAGGCTACTCCAACATAAAATGTCCTCAGGAGATACAGGCTCAGTCAATACAATACAACAAACACAGCCTGGCCTGCCGGGAAACTGCTCTCCCATCTTCTCTACCCAAACCAAGGACAAGCAAGAGAGCTTCACCACCTCATCTCTGTTTTTTCAGAAGGAGAAACGGGGGGGAAATGCCCCATAGTGACACTAGCACCCTCAGCCAACTCAAACCCACTTCCCACCTGCATCTGACCTGACTGTGACGAAAGATGTCACAATATATCTCTCAAAGTCCCTGTTCCAAATTAACCCTGCTCTCCACGCTGGGAGCACAACCCTATGACAACATGAGGTCGTTTCTGCCCAATCTTCTCCTGGCATGAAAATAAATAAACTGAACAGGAAGACAGTGACAAGGACAAGTGGGTGGCAGGGTGTTCCAGGGGTGGGGAATTGATAGAGGCAAACCGGGGGGCGTATCATTTAAAAAGGAAGACACCAGCATTTTTACTCCCATATCTTAACCAGACACGACAATATCCTTCCCAAATGGGGTCTCTCTGGTTGCAAACATGACCTTCACTGATGCTACATGACTAAGTTTAGAGAGAGATGCAGCTGATATTTTGCTTCAAAATTTGCAAGAAGTTTGTGAGAACCATAAAACTCCAAAAATATTAACTGTTAGTTAAACCTGGCACACACTGGTAGAAATCTTGCTAAGTCCCAGCACATTACTGGACACTCTGACTACCATCAGTGAATTTACAACTTCATGCCAAGCTTACTCACCCTTTCTCTGACAGCAGCAGCTTCTCTCTGTCCCCTCGCCCCACCACCACCAGAAGGAGACCCTCCCCTTACAAAAAGCTGTAAGACATTAACTTGACCATTTCAATTCTATATCCTCTTTGCCTACAGTATAGACTCGGTGCCAAAGATGAGACCAGAGATCAAATATTTGCCCTCTTCCCAGCCACCTCAGCCAGGCCCCCTGCCAGAATCTAAACATCTCTTAACTGCGGGGCAAAGGGCAATTGATGGCTTGCAGAGAACATGACAAAAGTGCTGATACTGCAAAGTTCTCACATGCCCCATTCACGCTGGCTGGTGCCTGCTCAAACCCCAGGGGGCTGGCACCCACTCAGATGCCACCTACTCCTGGTGCCTGGAAGAAGGAACTCTCAGGGTTTCAGGAATGTATTTATTTGCCGGTCAGTCATATTTGGGGTGACCTGGTTGCCCAAGGACCACACTTTGCTTCCTGGAATCCCTCTTGTGAAATAAACATGAAAAAGCCAACCATCCTCTGCAGAAGATAAAAGCTCATTAAACAGCAACTACCCAAGGAAGTTATCAAGTCTCTGTTCGGAATAAAGGAGAGGACTGACCATTCCTTCAACCAAGGGTGGGCTGAGTGCATGTGTCTTGGCCCAGAGGTAGGAGAGGGGCCATATGACCACCTAATAACAGCAACCAACATCCACATGGTACTATTACTTAAAAAGCACTGCCCCTCCTATCATCTCATCCTCACAATGGTGCTATAAGGAAAGCATGTCATTGTCCCCATTTTACAGATGAGAAAACTGAGGCTCAGAGGTTCCATGACTTTTCCAAGGCCACAGAGTTGGCTAAAGAGGGAGACGAAATCTGATTCTCCCACCCCAATGCAATTCCCAGCAGAACCTGCAGAGGCGCTATCCAGCACGAGGCGGCGAACCACTGGTTTAGAGGAAAAAGGAAGTGACTCCTGGAGGAGCAAAAGAAACAACAGGAATTCACTTCCTACTAAATTCCTGCCTCACTGCCATGACTCTATGTCAACTAAACAAGCCCACAGCACTCACTGCGACCTATTAGCTGGCATACCACCCCCTCAATCTGCTCTCAATAAAGGGGTTTTCTGCCTCACCCCTGCTACATTTCACAGCTCTAGAGCTGGCATGCAGAGCCAGAATCAGGGTAAACACCAGGTCTTAAACTCAGAGCAAAAAAATGGGAACGAGCAGGGTGGCAGCAAGATCATGAATATGGAAAAATTTCCATATTCAGGAAGCCTCTAGAGCAGAGATGCCTAAATTCAGACGCCCGCTGGGACCGCGTGAGCACTGGGGAAATGCACAGGCATCACAAACTAGAGCATGAGAGTTGAGAGTTCAATGTGCTCACCCGGCTGCCAACGAAGCATTACCATGTGGCTCACACGCAACCACCACCGACATCCCCATCGACACCCATCACCACGCGAAGAAACAAAAGCTCTGTCTTTTTCTGGCCTTGGTATGAGGAAATCTAGAACAGAAACAATGTTTTCCACCAGGAGCAAGCAAGCAGGAATGCACCTAATCTTGACAGCTTTGCTAATAAACCATCCATTTAATTAATTAACTAGACCCTTTGTTTACTTAATGTTACTTTGTTCCAATCCCTAAAAGGTCCAAAAGTCACACTCAGAAAGTGTGGTTTGAGGGACTCTGGCTTGCTCCAACCCCTGCACTCTACCCCCTGCTCAGTCATCACACTGGAGCCTTTGTCTTCCCAGGACAGAGGCTGCCCCAAGCAGTAAACAATTTATGCAATTTCTCCTTCTCCCACTGGGGATGCGTTGCCAAAAGCTTGGGGCCAGGTGTCAAGTCCACAGTTAGGCTTATCAGTCAGCGCTTGGAATAAGACTCTTCATTCCTCCCTCAACACACACCTGAGGGTGCGTGCGCGCCGGGACGGATTCCTTCGCGCTTTCAGGCTGTGTCCCATCATGTCGGGGGCCCTCGGCGCACAGGGAAGCACGCAGACCTAGAGTGGATTTATGTCAACTGCAAGTCGACAGCAGCACTGTAGTCCGCTGCCGAGCAAGTCGGGGCTGGCGGTGACACTCGAGTGGTCTCCGCCCAGCCAGAAGTGATACTGGCCGAATGGTATCTGCTGCTTGCAGCTCTCGCCCCAGGGAAGGATGGATTTCTGGAAAAGGCAAACTGATCCAGGAGCAGGCAGGCATGGCTGGCCTCAGCAAATCCAGAGGCACCATTTTCATCTCCACCACATTTGGCTCCCCCAAAAACCAAATGTCAGGTGAAAAGCTCAAAAGTCACCTGGCGGTCTCTGGGAATGTAGAAATGAACACTCCAAAGGAGGAAAAGCTCAAAATTTAAAAGTCCAAGTGTCCACAAGAATGAGGAAGAACTTCGATCTCTTTCTCTCTCTTTCTTTGGTGGGGGCTGGTGGGGGGAAGCACCAAAGAGCCGAATGTTGACTCTACAAAGCCTTAGTGCTGCAGTCCCTGCTGGTCTACACTGCAGTAAACATAATATGAAGACATCAGCGTGTAGTGCTAGGAGTGCTAAATTAAGAGCTCAGAACACCCAGACACAGGCTTCAGCTCTGGGGCTCCTTCTCCAAGTCTGTACGAAAATCACTTACCCTTCTAAGCCTGAAGTTCCTCCACCATAAAACTAGAGTGATGTACCTAAAGCCAAGGGACGCCAAGGATTGGCAACAGCCACCAGTAGCTAGGAGAGCGGCATGGAACAGAGTCCCCAGAAGGACCCAACCCTGCTAACATCTTGATTTCCGACTTCTGTCCTCCAGAACAGTGAGAAAAAGTCTCCACTATTTTAAGCCGCCTGGTTTATGACGATTCCTTATGGCCACCAAGGAAACAAAGACAACCATCATTGGAATGTTACTTGCCCAAATTCCCTTGGGACCCAGGTTTGTCAGTTAAGAGACCAAACTATTTTTTCCACAATTCCAGGCCACCTTCTTCTATCATGTGTGTGTTTCAGCACCTTCATTTTCAGACATGAAGAAAGTGGACCAAAAAGTTAAATGACTCATCCGAGGTTGTAGCTTCTTGGAAGCAGGCCGCGAATCAGAGCTCAGTGTTCGAGGACCACTCACGATGAACCATGGGAAAGATTTATCACCCCCCCCCGAGCCACCAATTCTAGGGGAGCCCATTTTAGCATCACCACAATTACTGAAATATAGAGTTTCACACTTATTTTCCATTACAAGTAAATAGCTGAAAAGTAATGGTGTCAATTTTAATAAGGATCAAGTAAAGCTCCTAAAAGGGCTCCCATAAATGAAAGTGTTTTCCTCACACACATGACAATGGCTTGCTGTTTAATTCCAGCACACAAGAATGCCACTTAAATTACACGGCTTTTAAAGTTAAAAGTGCTTATGGGAATGCCTTTCTAAGGAAGAATTTCAATAAAAAGATCGCACCCAGTCTGATGCTTCATAATATCTGAACCACGAATCTATGTATCATAGCAACAAAAGTAAATCTCGGCGAATCAACAAGAATAGGACAGCATTTTCACCGGGAAGGAGTTTCTGATTTTCTGTGACACAGGGAGATGCTGGTATCATACAGGGAGATACTGAGTTTGGACCTGAGGACCACCAGAAATGTCTTCTTTAAGCCTGAATCCTTATTGTTTCCACTCACTGAGATGGTCACAGGGACTGCCTGCTCTACATGAGACTCTTGAACCGACTCAATTCTTATTTCATTAGTGTTTCTCCAAGCACTTACTAGAGTTTTGAGCAAAGATGAAAGTATTTCACACCTCCATCTTTACTGAAAATGTCTTATACTCCACCGACATTTGGCTTCTATGTATAAGAAAGGTTCAAAGCTTGGAAAATTATTGGAGTTGAGCTTTAAAGGATATTCCCAACCAGCATTGTGTCATTATTGGCCCATGTTTAGCTGGGCGAACTCCCAAATTTGTGACATAATCAGACCTTTCTCTGCATTACTCCATACACTCCAAGCTCCCTCTACATACACGGCTGAATCATACAGTCTTTTCAACAAGACTGATTGCCAGGGGATTAACATTAGACAGCACAATTCCATTATTCAGCAGCCCGATTCAATCTCAACCCTAACTCTAACAGAGATTTCATGGCTTCGCTGAACTGAGCTGCCAGAAAGCTGAAAGGAGAGGTGGGGTGAGGGGATTTTGAATGTTTTACATAACCACCCAACCTAAGAGCTGCTGTAAGCAATAGCTGACGGCTGAAGCGGCAGAACTATGATCTGGTGGTTCCTTGGAACAGTCCCAAACAATCTTAATAAACTATTATTGGTAGACTATGAGAAGCCATAATCCCAAAAGACTGCTACAGCGCAATTACTTTATTCCTGCAATAAAGTATTTAATTTCAAAATTAGGTATTTAGAATTCTGGCCAGAAACCTAACTTTCTTTCTTTAAATAGAAACACTTTCATGGCAAATTCAGTATATGTGAGGCCCAGAGTGAAATCCAGGTCATGTGTTTTTCAATCAATGGATTTATAGTGCATGCATCAAGACCAAAATTAATGCCACTTCTTCACTTCTCATACTTGAGTGTTAGTTCCTTTTGTGTTTGTTTTGCAAAATATCTGTATGTAGGAACTCTCACTGAGAAACATACCACAAATATCTGCATGAGATAAACAAGTTCTAACACTTACTCTTTTATAAATATCCACAGGACCTCTAGTATACAAAACCCACCATACTGCACATTAAAGCTTCTGAATAACAAAAATAAAATGTTAACACATAGCAGTAGCAGTTTTTTCAATGAGTACTTACATACAAATGGAAGTAAAGACTGCATCATGTTTACAAGGGCAGGGTGGATTGCGAATTGAGTATAATTTAACTTGATAGAAAACCAAGATGGTTTTCTGTTTAATTTTCAGATAACCTAAAATTTCGATTAACCACCTGATATGCAGTTTGGTTAATCAAGCTTTTGGAAAGTTTTTTAATGGCTCCCTAAGCAATTCAAGTATCTGTGGGATCTCTCCAAAGAGTTTCTGTTGTATCGGGGGAGAAGAAACATGGACATTTGTAATACCACTGGGGACACGTATACTACGGGATGACGCAGGAGAGATGCAGCTTACAGATACACAATGGGCGGATCACATGCCAAAAGATCACATTAAGGCAAAGGAACCAGGTGAGCTTTAAGTAGAGTGTTAACAGGAGCCAGCAAACTGAATGTAGAGAAGGGCACACACTGATGGCATTATCTGGAAGCAAGGGCTCAAGGACAGGTAATGAGGCTGGGAATCGTGGTCTTAGGCAGGAGGGGGAAAAGATGGCTCCTACATAAAACAGGTCTTGACAACAATACAGTGGTCTGCAGACAGACCCAGTGGTATCTTCATCTGTCACCAATCCACCATTCAGAGAAAATGCCTTTCCTCATCACTTACAACAAAGCCCATCATAATAGGCAAGGCTTGGGGAAAAAATCTGAATTTGCAGACCAGGAGACTATGTGATCTTAAGATGCTTCATTAAAATAACCCGCTTGTCTGTACACGCTAATAAAAAGCGCATTTCTAAGCCATGTGCACAGTCCCCTTGGCACAGAGGAAAGCCTCCAGGAACAGACCCTGAACTTAAGGCACCTAATGACCTTCCTCTGATGGACACGACCCTTTCTCCAACCAGCTCTGGGCTGGGTCACTGTCATACCTTTTCCTTCACTCTTCTGCTCACATTATCCTGTTCCTAGTTCTTTTGATAATGTTGCCTCTTTTAAAAACAAAATTTGGCTATGGCCCATCTCTACCCTTTCCTTGCAAATGCTAATACTTTTCAGAGTTATCTCAGCTTCCGGAACGTCAGCCCATTTCCCTCCATGTTCACCTTATACAGACAGTATAAGCGGATCAAGAGGATCCCACAGAACACATAAAACCTTGCTGATCAGGAAACTGAACACTGTCAATGACAGCTGGTGCTTAGAAAGAATGAAAATGAACCATCTCTCCTTGAACTTGGGGGAAAAACAAGGCTTGCTTTCACGATCTCAAACGATAGGACCGGCTGGCTGATAGCCACCACGCTGGGAGAAATAAACTCACCAACAACATCGAGGTGGTACGTGTGATTGATGGAGCCGTACTCGTTCTCTACCACACAGGTATAATTTCCTTTGTCCGATGGGACCACACTCTCCATAATAAGGCTCCAATGCTGGTTCCGTACCTGAAAAGATCAAAGAAAAGGTGGTTATTTCAGTCTTAGCACAGAATAGCAACTATTTTGCTTTCCTGATTTAAAAAGAAGTGGAGGTAGAGAAGAATCACTTGAGTTCTAAATGTCCTCATAATTATAAGTACTGAGAATGGTCACAAATGAAAACCAAAATGATCATCACGGTGAATGCCTAGCATGCAGATACTGACATGTTCAGATATGCAACGGTCTCTGTTACCACAGTGGATGGATTTGGGGGGTTCCTCTAGGACAGGTCCAGTGCCAGCCTGGCCCACGACGATGCCCCAGGAGGTGGGCATCATCTGCGGGCCACTCATCCTCCGGGAAGCCTCGGTCCCCACAGCTCCAAGTGCTTCGGTTTCTGCCCTTTCTCCTGGGACCACCCAGAGCAAACATGAGTAAAGCTTATTGTATGCCAGGCCTAGTTCAGATCCCTCCTTCCTGTCCTAGCTCATTTACTCCTCCCAAGGGTAGATGTGGCTACTGGTTTAGAGCCTTCCAGGTGGAAAGCCTCTGACTTCTTCCCCTCTCCCTCCTCGTGCCCCGAATTTTCTTTCAGATGCCATCTACAAGTCTTGAGAAGTTTCTGCAGGGAAAGTACATCTACCCCTCCCATCCCCGGTGGTGGCTGAATAGACGCTACATGTTCTTGAGAGATATACGCAGAATTCCAAATACGGGAGAAATGAAGCTTTATGAAGCTTTATGAAGCTTAAGCTGTATATCAATCTGCTGACAAACTCCTTGAGACAGTTCGAAGATAAGCAGTGCATGTGGAAACAAGTTTCTGTGATTCCTATCCAGAGTTCTGCTGATATGCAAAAAGAACAGATTCTACTGTTCCCACCTTGCTTTTAAAATATCTCAATAGACTCAAATTTCCAACAGGTGTGACTTCTTTTTTTCCTTACTAGGACAAAATACAAATTTCATCTTTAGGGTTCAAGGATTTCAGGCTTCGATCGGAATCCAAATCACTCTTTAAAGCCACTCTGGACAAGGCACTATGGAGAATTTGAAAGAAAAAATAAAAAGAAGCCACGGCCCATTAATCTTAACTATCATTTCAGAAATTTCAACTGACCTTCTAAATGACGTCCTGAGTATTACAAGTGTTTTCAGCCTTAATCACATAAAAACCGATAATGCATGCAGAGCCCTTGCAAGCACATGAGGGATTCAAGGCACCAAACTAAAGAATAGAGAAAATCGTGTCATGAATATGCCATTATAAAAGCAGGAGACAGCAGCTGTCTACTTGGAAAAGCAGCATGAGTGATTCCTCTGCCAACAGAGGTAGGAGATCAGAGACACACACTACAAGCATGGCAGTTCTCGCGTGGGCCCACCAGCTCGACACGAGCCACCAACAAAGAGAGGAGTTACTGATACTGAATGCAGAAGTGCACTCACTGCCCATCGCTGAAGCGATGCAGAATCACAGGGGTGAAGGGTGGACCCTTCTCTTCTCGACAGAGGGTGTGCAGGGAGTTAGACTAGGATGAGGACAGGCAGTCACTACTTCAGCTGTCACCGGCTCTCCTCAAACCACAGAGGCGAGTTTCCATCTTAACGTCCCAGAGCCAGTGATGGGAAACTGATTCTCACTGTTAGAGGCAAAGCGTTTGGCAGTGAAGTGAACCTGGTGGCGTTACACCTACAATGGAAAGAGTGCACAGTCTACATCAGAGGAGACTCACTTTCTGCTCTCAGCTTGGCCACAGACTTGTAGAAGAACCAAAACAAGAGGCTAGGTTTCCTCTTAAGAGATGCGTACCCTCCAAGCAGAATGCACGGAGTGGGGAGGGGGTACTTTGAAGAGGGAAGAGATGTGTATACTAAATTTTCCAGTACATTGAGAATTCCCTACCTAAATCTGGAGTTGTTTGCTGAGAATGTGGGGGAGAAGGGTCCTGGCTCCTTGATTTAACTTGAGGCAGATGGGTCCACTCCCCTGCCTCACCCTGAGATCCCAGGGCTATCTGAAATGGGGCACGAGGCCAGGATGCCCATCCCTCACCTGAGATTCTCCTGGCCTCGGGGGAATCAGTCACATGGAGACAACGAAGGGATGAAGTCATAGGCCCCGACGTCACCCAGCCATGTAATCCAGCATTTAGCCCTGCTGTAAATACACAGTTCTTTGAGCCCCCGCTCAAATGTCATGCCCATAAGCCCTTAAGCATGGCCAGCACTTGTCTCTGGACCCCATCCAAACTGTCAATGTCTTTCTTGCGCCTGGATCCAGATTTGGCACACTGCATATTCCAAATGGAGCTGAACCTGAACTGCACAGGGAGAGGACATCGACCGCCTCAGCCCAAGATATTAAATCTTGGCATATGTGGCTCAGCATGCCACTGCCTTTTTTTTCAACCCTATGGCATATGGTCAGCTCAAGCTTGGGGCTATTGCATTCCAGGCAAGACCCCTCTTAGAGGGCATATACTCTCCAAATATTTACTTTCCAGAGATGCATGACAAACATTAATAAGTTAACATTTATAATACGCTTTTATAACAAGAAGCACATTTAGCAAACAGGATGTTATTGTCCTTCCAAAGACCTTGGTTCTCAATCAATACTGCCCCATGCAGTGCTGTTAATATTTATCGTCTTACACCATTGCCCGAGTATTTGATTCCTTGACATATGATCAATCCCAAATTTGATGGGCTATGGTGGTTTCCAAATGGATGTCCTCAGAAGCCACCAAAAGTGGGACTGTTTGACATTCTTGTAGGGAATATCTTACCCTTAAGTGGTGGCTTAATGGTAAGCTAAGAGATTACCCATAAGAACTCTACATAGACAGGGAACAACTTTACAGAGTATTTTTTTTTTTAATTAACCTATTTTCATACTGAGATTCAACAGATAGCCAAAGAAACCACCCACCCAACAAAAATGTAAAATGCACCTTCAGCATGTTTTTCTAAATTCCTTTGAGCCTTTCAGTACTATAATAATTTTGCCAGCTGGGGCCAATGCACCTAAAACCACCTTTGCTTTCAGAAGAGAGGGAATGCAAATACCCAATAAACATATGAAAAGGCTTCCCTCATTAACATCAGGGAAATGCAAATGAAAACAATAATGAGACACTATTTTCATCAGCTGATTAACAAAAATCAAAAAAAATCAATGATGTTCAGTCCATGGTGAGAGTTTAGGGAAACAGAGACTCAAATGGAGGATGGGAAGATAAATTGAGAAAAATCTTTTGCAAAATAATTTGGTGGGACCTATTAAACAGAACAAGGCCTGTATTTTTTTGAGCCAGTTAATTTCACTTCTAGAAATCCAGTCCAGAGAAAAGAGCATGAAAAGAAAGACACAAGGTCAGGGTGGTTCCTGCAAGCACAACCCGTGTAACAGCAAAAAACCAGAATCCCTCAAGAAGGAAAGCATTGATCACATAGAGCTTACCCTTACAACAGAATAGTATACAGTCATTAAAAAGAATGGGGTAGATTCTTACGTTGGGACCTGACATTATTACAGTCATTGCTAAGTGGAAAAAAAAAAGAAGGTTCAAAAGACCAATACATACATATACATATATATATATTCGTGACTCCATTTTGTAAAAAATACACAAACATACATACATGCCCACAGATGCATATACACCTGAATCTATATACATGACTGTATGAACGTAGCTAAATTAAAAAAGAAAATGTGCCAAACTGCTAACAATGTTCAAGAGGTGGGATTATCAACGCTGCTTACTTTTTTTTCTCCTTATCACTTTTCAAATCTAAACAGAACTCATACATACAACAAAAAAAGTGAAATACAACAGCTGCGTGGCCACCCGTTCAGTGGTGAGAGTCCTGCAGCAGAGCCACGGTGTTTCTAACTCTCTGGAAGAACAAGCATGAAAGCCAGCGAGGGGAGAAATCCTGCATGAACGAACACATGCACAATTCTTTATTTTCATTCCTTTCTGCAGCCAAATCCTTGTGGAATTCATCATTATTTTTCACCAGCTAAGTAAGAGAATTAGAGAGCATGGGGCTTCAAAAAGATGCTCACTGAAGACTTTTTAAAATAACATTTCAATACTGAAACAAAGCCCCTTGAAGCTAATGGCCTAAATTCTCTCGCAGTACAAACAGTGGATTCCACAAACATTCCACTCCCTGTCAATGCAAAGACAAAAGGTGGCCCAGACAGGTTTTTTCAGAATTCCTCTGTTGCCTGACATTAAATCTCCCAAGATAAGCGTTAAATCCCCAGCTACCTTCAAGTGACAAGTGGGAATGCAGATTTAGCCTGTAGCCTGTATGATACCAAAACACCTAGGTGAAAGGGGAAAGGTCAAAGACTCAGGGTGTCACCTGGATGTTTGGTTTCCACATTGCAAAATAGTCCAGACATTTCCAAATACTCGGATGTTCGAGAACAAGAGGGATAAACACCCAGAAGCTGCATGTAAAATTTTACGTTCTGCCAAGTCCATGAAATGTTGTGTCTATGTGATAACGGATACTCCTAAGACCTCCTTCTACCAGTTTCAGGGTCCAAGTTACCTGGAAGGACAGAAACCCCTTTTAACCCTAACTCCAAAAGAACTATAATACAATACAGAGCAGTTGTCATGGAGATGCATAAACACTTCCTACAGCATCCCCACCCTCCCACTTTCCAGCAGGTTCTTTGGGGGACTCCAAACCACCCCTTTGGGATGTATTTGCATGACTGGGGCTTGCATGTGTCAAGGGCCCTGGCACTTGCTGCTGTTATCACCATGCAGATGTGGAGGCAAACACCTGTTAATGCTTAAACTCCAATGTCCACACAAGAAGTTTGCTCTGCCAGAGGTGTCCAGAGAACAGGGCTGGGCGATGTCTGTCTCTAGCACCAGAGGCAGAAACTCTTCCCTCCACTCAGTAAACAACCAATGGTTCTCCACAGAAGGGGGTGAAAAGTGTTTTACAAACACAAAGCTGTTCTCCCAGCTGCCTGAGCTCTAGAAGGCATTCACCAAGGCCCTGGGGCAGAGTTGCCAGCAGACTCCATGTTTGGAGCCACAAAGGTGCTATTTTAAGTTGAAAGAATAGCATCTTACACCTAACTCTGCTGATATTTACATGGTTTGGAGACGCCATTACTTTCACCATGTTTCATTTATCAGTAGCATGGAATCACACTCAAATTAAAACAGTTCAGAAAGAACACTGAACTTTGGGACAAACTGCTGGGGCCCAAATGCCAGCTCTGTCACGTGACTAGCCTTCATCTGTACAAGCAGGGAAGTAACAACGCCACCATCTTCGGGCTGCAGAGGGGACCAAGTGACATGACTGGTGGTTGGCAATTGGCAGATAAGTGGTCAATAAAGGCTGACTGGTAATAAAACACACCTGCTTCCTCATCACAAACTATTGGGTCTGGGATTAAAGCTGAAACGGCTGGGCTGAGAATAATCTCAACAAAGTATAACTGTTTTAGTAAATTCATTAGTAGAGATTTTTTTCCCCTTAAATACACTTTGGAGTTAAGCATAAAAGCACATCAAAAGTCTTTGGAATGACATCTAAGTAAACTAGAAAATGTAAATCTAATCTATGCGCCAAAACAACCAGTTCAGCAGCAATTATAAGAAAAAAATGTTTTCCCACTGCCTTTTCTTAGATCTGAAATATACCAGGAAACTAAAAGTCCTACTCTAGAGAATGCTTCCTTCTCTGCTGAAATGCTCCATAGGAATTTTACCCCTAGGATGCCTGGTGCTGGGGCATTTGTGCCCATCCCATGGCCATGTTTGAAAGGGGGATGCTTTCTCCTGTGATTTCTCTTGGTCTCTGTTCTTGTGCACTTAGCAAGCGGCATGAAAGACTGTTCTCAAGAATCCTCTTCTCCTCTATGCCTAAATCACTACCTAAGAACAAGTTAGAAATCGAAGTTGCCTATTATTTCACTAGTCTTCTGGGTTTCCTACATTAAATTGCAATAACTGTTCAGAGCCCCATGAATTAGGATAACTTCTTAAAAAAAAACAACCCTGGCTGTTGTTGAGGATGAAAAATGGCTGCTGTGTATTATAATTCTGCTATTAAATCACAGTTCTTGGAGCTTCAAGGGATCAGAACTTCATGATTATCTATTCCAGTCTTCTCATTAACTTAACATGCCTAGTGTCAAGACTGATGCAAAAAGCCAGGCATAAGCACAAGTAGGGAGACAAAGTTATCCTTTGTCAAGCTTTACTATTGTAAATAAATAGTAGGCACCCAGCCTTTTCCCACATACTAAGAAAAATAATAGTTTGACTCTTAATCATTTAAGAATGGCTCAGTGGGAATTTTTAGATAGATAAGACTGAACCACAGAATACCAAATAGTTCTGCGGTCTAATTTCAGTTAAAATGAGCACTCTGTCCCATCTCCTGGTTCTCTTTCCTTGTCCCTTCACGGGACTACACATGCATTCCATTTCAAAATGAGCCACAAAGCAGTAGGTGAGGGTAAAGGTGCCTCACCAACCTGTGAACAGGTCACAGGAGCTGACAACTGGGTCACCAGAGCTCAGTGGCATTCATGGGGGAAAAAACTGCAAAAATAACAAATGTTTGTTTGCAGAAACTTTCAGGTCTTTGCCCTCTAGGGGGAAAAACTATCCTTCATGAAATAAAAGTGGCAAAGACAGGAGAGTTGAAAAGAAAAGTGAGTTGGAGGTGTGGGCAATTTAGACATTAGACCCTCTGCGTTTAAATTAGGCTCCTTCCCTTTCGAGGAAGTGCTGAGAAATGAAAACTACGAATTGTACAAGGCAGTTCCCTCAAGCCGAAATGTTTGGAGGCAACATGTCTTTAAGAGTGTATGTAAGTAACAGAGAAAATATCAGAGGGAAGCGCTCCATCGGTGCCCAAGCTCTGCCCTGTTCTGCCCCGAGGGGTTGAAGCAAGCAGGTGCTTGCCAGCCAGGGAGCTAGGACTGGGGAGGGGGGAGAGTGGGGGAGGGGCCTCTGACCACCAATGATTTCATGACCTTAGAACCTGGGGGTTGGTTTCACACATTACTGGCGAGGTTTAATCTGTAGGTGACTACCTTTTCCTTGGACATGAGGAGTCTGTCTCCTTCTCAAGTCCCAGAAGCTTGCAAGGGGTCCATGGAATTTCTAAGAGTTCCCAGTATCCCCAAAATGGATGTAAAAAACCACAACTGTTGCAAAAATTCCTCACTCAATCTAGTCTGACTACCTTTGCAATTTACAGGCCATGCTCTCAGACCACCCAGCCTGGGGTCACAGTCCTGCAAGGAGCCTCCTTCTCCCCAAGACAGCCCAGGAGGACAAGGACCAAGCAGGGCCAGCTCCACCGCATTCCAAATGTGCCGCGCTCCTCCCCATTTTGCCTTTTTTTTTTTTTTTTTTAGCAAAATACATCTTAGATTTCTGTTCCTACACATTCAAATTAGCTCGTGCCTCTGCAGGGATAGGTTGAGGGCATTCTGCAGAGGGTTCCTAGTTTGCTTTTAAAACATAGGTGTTCTTCATTTGGCGACACGGTGTCAGAAATAATTAAAACTCAACTGCACCTGTTAAAAATCAAGCAGGCATTTTCTCATTAGGCACCCTCAGTTCTCCAGCGGGTTTGTAATCACCGATTCAGACTTGCAAAAAGCTCCTCACCCAGAATGCCGATGTTAGTTCCATGCATTTTGTGACCAGCAGTCTCTGGAGGCTCATCAACTCTTTGTGCTTATTTACAAGGCTGCTTTCATTGACAAAATTAGTTAACTGCCAGGATTCTGACCACCATTCCTCTACTTAAATTGTTTTTAAATAAATCATTGGAACTGCATTGATTATTTGAGTTTTCAGAGAGCATCTGGTGGATAGAACAATCCCAGGGGCCATAATTTTAGTGGTTTAACTCTTCACTTCCAACCAACACCATCTAATGAAATCTTTGTCTATTCATTATTTTCAAAGGGGGAAAAAAAGGCTAATCTTTTAGTTCCATTGTACTTGGTCTGGGACTAAAACAACTAAGAGACAAATCGCCTCCCCTTCCTCCTTCTCCTTCAATCAAGGAACCTGAGAGGTAGGGGATCACTGGAGTATCCTAGATCCCAGCTCCCAAGGCACTCACCTACCAGCAGACATGCCTCACACCTATTCACACATGGACTGTCCCACAGATGCTCTGAGAAATGGACTTACCTAGCTTCCTCTGGGCTTTGGCTTCTAGAGGTTAATTTTTAGACATTAAAGCAAAATATATATAATCTTTCTTTGCAGAAGGAAATAATCCTCTAAAGATGAGTAACTGGGTATGACGTTTCAGAGAACACTCAACCACAACGGTAAAGGATTGAGGGTGCTTGCTGCCCTCTAAAGTGATTCTGGTGGTGTTAAACCCTGGTGAGGGGCCCACTATCCTCGGGGGACACTGCTGGGGTCAGAGCCACTGAGCAGGTTCCCAAGACGGTCACAGGGATACATGCCCATGGGTAACCTCCCCCCGCCGTGGGTGACTGGACTCAAACTTGCTCCTAACAATGGAACACAGCAAAAGTAACGATGCCACTTCCTTCTTCCCTTCTCTCTGGCTGCTCTCTGCTTGCCCTGATGAAGCGATCTGCCAGGCTGTGAGCTGCTGTATGAGGGGACACAGGGCAGCCTCCAGTCTGACACCAACCACACAGGTGAGTGTGGAAGTGGCTCCTTCCCTGCTGGAGGCTTCAGCTGAAATCCTCGAATGCAGCCCTGTCAGAAACCCTGAGACTGAGAATCCAGCTAAGACGCACGTGGACTCCATGAGATAATAAATGGTATTGTTTGAAGCCACTACATTTTGGGGGTAATTTGTTATGCAGCAATAGATAACTAATACACCTGTTCATCTTCCAAATGAACCAAAGAGCTTCATGGTGAGGTCTCCTTAAGTCCTGCTCATACATGAAATTCTTAAGGTCCTTCCCCTTCATATATCAGGAATTTCAGTCTCTCTTTCTGGGACACTCTTCCTTCAAACTCAGCCCAGAAGTCTTTCTTGCTCTCCTTCACCCTCAGACTCCCCAGGAACCAGCTCCATCTCTTCTTGGGCATCCACAGGACTCAACACCCATGTTGCAGTGTCCCCTGATTCCTTGTCTGCACCCACACACACCCCCACCCGCCACTGGTCTAGGAACACCTCAGAGCTGGGCCATGGCTTTCCACAGAGCCTAGAATGGTGGGCTTCCAGTCAACACCTGCTGAAAAGGACAAACCCAGGCATGAAAGTGCATCCCGCCTCTGCGACAGTGTCTTCAGGGAGGTGGCTTTCCTTGCCACCCTCCCCAGGGAAAGGTGAGGCTGTATCTCATGGCGCTCTGTGACAGTTCTTCAGAATCCTTGAAGATGGAGGTCTGGAGCTCTGCCTCTGCCACCTCAAAAGCCCTCTTTTTCTAATAAGAAACATTTCATACTCCAGACTTTGCTCCAAGCCCGTTCACCGTTAATGCAATCTGGCTCAAGCAGGGCAACTGTACTTACGCTTCTCAAATTCTGCTCCAGTTTTAAGTTTTACACACTATAAAGCATATAGAAAACAGATTCTCAACTTTTGACCCTTCTGTTATTAAACTCTCCCCATGTAAAGAACAATGCAAGTGGGGATTGTACTTTTAAATTACACACAAATCCAGGGTAATTTAAAAAAACTATCAAACCCTGAAATGATCAATTATGATATGACAGACTTTTTTTTTAAATTCTTTCTAGCTCCTCCTGCTAACTTCAGAATACTTAAAAAAAAAAAAAGAATGAACAAAAACGTAAGAAATAATAATTTAAAAGCTCGGTTCTACCTTATAGCCTCCAATGCGATGCTCCTGTTTGAATTCCTTCCCATTTTTCAGCCACCTCATAGTTGGAGTTGGATTTCCCCCAGCAGGACAGCGAAACTTCACAGTGTTGGCCGCAGGGACAGCATGGAGCCGCTTCTCCATCTTTTCCGTGTTGGTCCAGTACGGTGCTCCTGTTTTGGAAATCATCATTAAAATTTACATAGACGGAGACCATCATGTCTACTATTCTACTGCACAAAGGTAAGACCATTTTATTGTGTGTGGAGGATCTGCTACTTACAAAATCTTTTTTAAATGAAAAACAATTAGGTTATATTTATTTATGAGGAAAATATTTTCAAGAGTGGAATCCAGCTAGCCTGGCAGAAAATCCCTAAGAAATGGACTGCTTATTGGTTTAGGTTCATTGAGGGGGAAAAAGTGTTTAAGGCATCCTCCACTTACTTGTTCTCGGTGCCAAAAAAATAATTTCACGTTGACCCATGTTTTAAAATGCTATTTTATACAAACAATAATACACACCAAAATGTATCATTTTAGGTCTTCTCACTTACTCAATGATCACATATGCACCAGTCAAAGTAAGTTACCCTCAAAAGCTGCATCAACTTACACATTTGAGATTTTTTTTAATTAAGTTTTACTTTAAATGCCAATCAACCATATAAATTATCATAGTACTATGATAAAATAATCCCGGGGGGAGCATCATTAATTTTCCAATATTTTATATGACAGACTGAAAAACCCTATTACTAAGTGTGCTTTAATTTTTTTAATTTCCTATAATTCTTTTATTAGAGAAATTGTAGGGTTACAGAAAAATCATGTAGAAAAGAGAGTTCCCATGCACCCACTATTAACACTTTGTTATTAGGGTGGTACCTTTGTTATAATTGTGCTTATATTAACTGCAGTCAAAGTTTACATTAGGGTTCACTATTTTACACAGTCCTGTGTTTGCTTTTTAATTTCATTCTGGCAACATACAGCAACCTGAAATTCCCTGTTTTAATGACTTTCTACTATGTAACTCAGAGCTGCTAGTTACCTTCACGAGGTTGAGCTCCTATCACCACCACCCATCACCAAAATTTTTCCATCATTCCAAACAAAAAGTCTGCATCAATTAATTTTTTTAATTTTGTACAATTTTTAAAACACACAACAATTTTTTCTCTCCCATGGTGGCTGCGAACCTAGCACCAGGCCTAAGCTGTGAACCTAACGGGAAGCTGCCAATTAAATGCTATGTAAACTTGCCTCCTCTGACGAATACAAAGCCATAAATACTAGTGATTTTTTTAACTAAAAAAAAAAAAGTCAGGTTTTTACATCATCAAATAAAGGACATGTGATTTAAGTAAGAGCCACGACATCCCCTGGGGGCAGTGCTATGGGTACTTCAGGACTGCAAGCTTGGGGAATGGATGGCTGCTCCTTACCAGTGCTACTTTGCCGAGCACTGCTCTAACAGCTTTTACATAATGCCTCCCACATTAATCGTCACAACAATCTAATGAGAAAGACACTATTTTAATGCCCGTTTTACAAACGGGGAAACTGAGGCATGGAGAAGTAAGGAAATCGATCCGAAGCCACACAAGCAGGAAGAGATGCAGTCAGGATTCAACCCAAGGCCTGATCCCAGAGCCCATCATCTTCACCCCTCGTCCCCTCCGGCCGCTAGGAGGAAGCGGCTTCTCCAGCAGGCTGCAATCCATCCCTTCAATTGCTCTTGATGGTCTCACCAACTACTTGCATTCAACACTGCGGGCCAGGACAGGGCCCCAATGCCCATCCTCTGTTACCGCCGAGAACTTCCACAGACATTTGGCACAGTAACAAACTCTCCCATGTTTCTGTCTTACCAAACTGGTAATCCTCATCCCATCAACAGGGCCTTGAGCATTCTAGAAGGCCGATTCATAACTGTGCTGATTTCTAATGCAGGTGAGACTAACTAACAGGACACACATACACTCACAAGCCAGAGACAAAGGTCCCTAGACAGAGGCTGTGTCTCTGATGGAGATTTTGAAGTCTCCTTCTCCAGTCTATGGGCGTTTGCTCTTAGGGGATAATGATCCCATTAGCTTAGCAGCCAGACCTTCATGGTACATTCAATGAGGAAGGGGATAACTGCATCCTAAGCACCCTCTCCTACCTGCCTCACCCTTCAAACCCACCATAAAAGGACAAGCTGGGATAACTTAACAAGGGTATGTTGTGTCTTTTTTTTTTTTAATAAACTTTTTTATTAATTAAAAAACTTAACAAAAGAACATTAAGATATCATTCCATTCTACATATACAATCAGTAATTCTTAATATTATCACATAGTTGCATATTCATCATTTCTTAGAACATTTGCATCGATTTAGAAAAAGAAATAAAAAGACATCAGAAAAAGAAATAAAAC
>PVIY010043989.1:6990-20097 GCA_004026745.1 Myrmecophaga tridactyla
TCTAAGTACAGTAGAATAAAACACAATCATCAAAACTGATGGTGCATATATCAAATAAGAGTTGAATACCAGAATATATAAAGAACTCCTACAACTGAACAAAAAAAGACAACCCAATTTTTAAAATGAGCATAGGAACTTGCATAGATATTTATCTAAAGAAGAAATATAAATGGCCCATGTGCCAGTTTGAAAGGATTATAAACCCTAGATATATAATCTGTATCTATAAGATATTTTATATATATATAAGATATAGGCATAAGATATATATAAGATATATATGATATAGATATAAATCTATATTTATAAGATAAAGCCATGTTTTAATCTCGATCCATCTTGTGGAGGCAGCCTTTTCTTTTAATCCCTATTCAGCACTGTAGGTTGGAAGCTTGATTAGATTATCTCCATGGAGATGTGACTCACCCAATTATGGGTATTAACCTTTGATGAGAAGGAGAACCATTCCAGTTGGGTCTTGATTAGTTTACTGGAATCCTTTAAAAGAGGGAACCATTTTGGAAAAACCTTGAGACTCCTGAGAACCATGCAGCTAGAGACCTTTGGAGATGAAGAAGGAAAATGCCCCCAGGGGAGCGTCATGAAACAGGAAGCCTGGAGAGAAACCTAGCAGACCCATATGCCTTTCCAGTTGAAAGAGAAATCCTGAACTTCATTGGACTTTCTTGAGTAATGATAACTTATTTTTTGGTGCTTTAATTTGGACATTTTTTATAAACTTGTTTTAATTGGAACATTTTCATGGTCTTAGAACTGTAAATTTGCAACTTAATAAATTCCTCCTTTTAAAGCCCATTCTGTTTCTGGTATATTGCATTCCCACAGCTAGCAAACTAGAACAGCTCATAAACACACTAAAAGATGCTCAATCTCATTAGCCATCAGGTAAATGCAAATAACATTGAGATACTACTTCAAACCCACCAGGATAATTATTATTTTAAAAACAGGAAATAAGCATTGGCAAGGATGTGGAAAAGTTGGAACTCTTGTGTATTGTTGGTAGGAATGTAAAATGATGCAGTAGCAGTGGAAGATATATTGGTGGTATATGGAAATTCTGCATTTTCCGCATGACTTTTCTGTAAGCCTACAACTTCTCTAATTATATATATATATTTATGTATATATATGTATATATGTTCATATATATATATATATATATATATATTAACAGCCTGAAAAGGCTGTTGTAAGGATCAAAGCAAATAATATAAGTAAGATGCCTAGCACAGTGGCCTGGCACATAAAAGGTACAAAATATTAGGCAAGCCATATACACTTAGTGAAGATGGTACTGGGGGAACCCCTCTCTGATCAATAGCAATGGAGCTGCCATTGCTTTTTACTATTTCTGGTGACCCTAGTCAGTCTCTTTTACCTAATGCAGGGGGACCTATGAAAGCAGGAAAAAAAATTTCCACAGCTTCTCGATTGCCAGCAAACATTTCAAGATTTGGCTAGTTTGCCCTCTAGTGACAGATATTATAATTTCTATCACATTTTCCTCAATGGGAGCTGAAATAGAAAAGAGCACCAACTGAGTTGTTGCCTCACCTCAAGCTCACACTAGGCATAATGCCACCACCGTGTGAAGGTAGAAAAAGAGCCTGAAATTGGTGCATCACTTACTTCCTTATGTTAAGTCTGAAGGTTCTTCTTAAAATGCAAACCTATACCTAGAAGTGAGCTGACGATGAATTCTATAGCTTGAATTAATCTAGCCTGAGGAAGGGGACTTGGAGTAGATTAGTTTTTCAGCAGGCCAAGGAAACCCATGGGAACTTAGCCATAAAGGTAAGTCCAGGTTTAGTGCCTTACTCAGAGTCACTGGCTCTACCAAGTCTGAAGAGCAGCCAGTTCCCAAAATGCCTCCTCTGCTTCCTAAAAAAACCAGAATTGTCTCCCTAGAGTAATACCTAAAAACACAGATGGATATAATAAAACTGACAGATTTTGAAGCAAGAGATTGTTGGTATGTATATGTGCAGATATAAAGAGCTGTGGATTTGGGGTCAAAAGACCTGAGACTGAGCCTTACTCTTGCCATTGACAGATATTTAATACTAGGCAAGGTATTGAGCCATACTGAGCATAAATTTTCTCATCTATAGAATGGATGATGGTGATAATGCTGCGCTCAGTGAAATGCTTAGTGTGATGGTTAGGTTATGGTGTCAACTTGGCCAAGTGATGATGCTCAATTGTCTGGTTAAGTAATTACTGGCCTGACCATTGCTGCAAGGATGTTTTGTGGCTGATTGATAAACTGGAAGGCTGATGTATTAAATAAGCAGTCAGTTGATTGCATCTGTGGCTGATTACATCTGTGATCAACTAAGGCATGTCTCCCACAATAAGATAATCCAATCAGATGAGGCTTTTAAGGAAGAAGAGACTTTTTCACAGCTTCTTCAGCCAGTAAGCTTCTCTGGGGGAGTTTGTCCAAACCCTTCATCAGAGCTGCCATCTTCACAACCTGCTCTACAGATTCTGGACTCTTCCATTCCCACAGTTGCATAAGACACCTTTATAAATATTATATTTACAGATCTTTCCTGTTGGTTCTGTTTCTCTAGAGAACCCTGACTAACACAGGTTGGTAGCAGGAGTGGTTCTTGGGAAACAAAATCTTAAAAATGAGTTTGTACAATTGGTTTTCTACTCTGACTAGACTCAGAGGCACTAATGATTCTGTTTCAAATAATCAAGATGGCACTGACAGTTTTGTCACTTGTGACTGGGGTGAGTTGGCAAAAGAGTTACTGAAAATATCATCATTGGATTCTACACTTATATGAGGCAAAGCTCCAGGTGAGAAAATTTTGACACCTTTATGGAGTTTTGTATATAACTATGTCGGCTGATTGTTGTTAGATATGCTGGATACAGTGATGAGGGAAAGGGATGGGCTAAAGGTTTCAAATTTTCACCTTAAATGTTGTAGCATAATGTAAAAGTTTCCATGTATGCCCTGAAAGAAAATCTTACTTCCTGTAGTTGCTGACTTGAGATCTCCGAAAAACAGACACAAACCCTCATTGTGCGAGTAGCAAATTACAACATGAACTAAAATCTCTGCTGTTAAAGTAAGGGCTTTGATTGGAAAAGAATGGGATTCTGAAATGTGGGATGGGGATATATGGCTTGATGGGGATATATGGCGATAGGGAGATGGGATCCCTGGAATCTGTTGAGCTTTTGCTAGATAGATTTATAATGGACTGCCCTGAGGAAAGAGCTTCTGGACCTCCAACCTGCCTTAGGAAACAGTTTCCTGCCTCCAGTCTCCCCAGAGGAGTCTGTCATCCAACCTCCACATAATGAGATTAACCCTTCAGTGCCTGCTAAACCTGGATTATCTTGTTGTGGGAGATTGAAGATAATGGAAAAGTGCAACAACCCAATCCAGGTAGGACTACCAATGGCCCAGAAACTTCAGGAATGAAGGTTTGGGTCATTCCACCTGACAAAAAAACATGGCCAACTGAAGTGCTTGCTGAGGGTAAAGGAAACATGGAATGGGCAATAGAAGAAGGTAGTGATAAATATGAATTATGACCATGTGACCAGTTATGGAAACAAGGACTATGATTGTATGACTATTTCTTCCCTTGTTTTGAGTGTGTTTGCATTTGTACATAAGCAAATATCTTATTTTCCTCTTACCATTTGACATAAGTTGTATGGTTCATGTAATAGTATTTAAGTCATAGAATATGAAGTTTAAGAGTGAATGTTACCTAAGGACTTACATCCTATTCTGGAGAGATGTAGTGTGTTTCCAGTTGTACTCAGGACAGCTGGTTATTATTAGGCAAAACAATAGGTCTGTTATTGTGTTCTATTTGGAAATTTAGCATATTTCAAGGTGAAGTGTATAGCTGCCAAGTTGACAAAGGGTGGATTCTGATGGTTAGGTTATGGTGTCAACTTGGCCAATTGGTGATGCCCAGTTGCCTGGTCAGGCAAGCACTGGCCTGACCTTTGCTGCAAGGATGCTTTGTGGCTGATTGATAAACTGGAAGTCTGGTGCATTAAATCATCATTCAGTTGACTGCATCTCTGGCTGATTACACCGGCAATCAACTAAGGCGTATCTCCCACAACAAGATAATCCAATCAGATGAAGGCTTTTAAGGAAGAAGAGTGATTCTTTCACTGCTTCTTCAGCTAGTGAGCCTCTCCTCTGGAGTTTGTCCAGACCCTTCATTGGGAACCACCAGCTTCACAACCTGCCCTATGGACTTTGAACTCTTCCATTCCCATGGTTGCATGACATACCTTTATAAATTTCATATGAACAGATTTCTCCTATTGGTTCTTTTTCTATGGAGAACCCTGACTAATATACTTAGAAAACCACAGGTTACAATGGTTTTGTTTGTTGTTTTAGGTCTCCTTGAGAATGGTGTATTGCAACTAGTGTTGAAGTGGAAAGAGAGACTCATTTACTGAAAAGAGACACCACTCTTCTGAGCAGAGCCTGTGGCTTGATGACATGAGGAGGTGAGTGATGATGTACTTAGGCTCTTTACTGAAAGCTGAGAGCATGGGTCAGATAAGCAGATCCCTATTGGAGGGACTTGGGAAAATTCCATAGTGGAGTCTCAATAGTGAAGTCTTTCAAGCAAAGATGGGAGGAGAGAAAAAGAAAACAGAAAAAGAGCACAGACACATGAAACCTGGGCAATGCAATTGGAAATACGAAACTCAACTTCCAAAAATTGGATAAGGGGTTGACATGAGCCCATATGTGTAAAGCCTCCCCACAGGAATGGTCTGAGAGGGATGTTACACATTGGAGGGAGCTTTGTTGCTATAGGAAAGGTGGTTTTGGAATGGTTGGTGTTTAACTGAAGTGGTAATAAAACTTTCTTAACTGATTTATTTTGAAAATTTGGTTAGTGAGTGCCAAACAATTGCTGGAGTATTAGTACTACTTATGAGCAAGTCAAGGAAAAATTTGTACTCAGGGAGACCTCTCATAGTCAATGCTTTATTACATCAGACATAATAATGATTCCTACTACACAATGAATTAAAGCCCAGAGTTATTTTTCAAAGCTAAACCTGTTATTATAGTCAAAGCACAGACCTGAAAAATGGTCTACTATCTAATATTCATGGGTATATAAGTTCTTTCATTTGTTCATCAGATATTTATTGAGGGCTACCTGAGGTTCAAACACCACGATCTGCCTAGCATCTAAAAAAAATTAGATGTGGTTGTTTCCTCCAAGGTGTTTGTAGTTTTCCACAGCACAGTCATAAATTAATTATAAAACAAGGTAGAAAGTGCAATTAATGTTGAAAGAGAAAGTTCAGGATATAGACAGATAATCACTGCTGGCTAGAGGAGAAACACAGAAAGCACAGAAGATTCTTCACAGAGGTACTCAGTAAATATTTATTAAGTGATTGGGGTGGCATGGAATAGAGGAATAAATAGAGAGGAATAGAAAGAGTATGGCCTTGAATGTCAGAAATGTCTGGGTAAAAAATATGGCTATGTCACTTGAGCAATTTAATACTGGGCAATTTAAGGGCTCAATAAAATGGCAGATATCAGAACTTTTAAGATTTTATTAGTCTCGAAAGATGGATAGGCTTGGATGTGTGGAAATGAAGGGAAGGACATTTTTATCCCACTATCAAGCACAAAGTTGGTTTGACCCTGTCAGGCATTATACTTCCTCATCAAAAAGCCCACATTTTAGGCAAGGAGTAGCACAGCAGACATGCTAGGAAGATGAAAGCAACCCTTGGAGTCACACAGTATTGATCCCATGTTAAGAAGGAGCAAGAAATCCCACATACTTTGCAGAGCCATAATATTATGATTTTATTCTGTGAAATATTGAGTTGGGAGTATGTGAAAAAAAGCGGAGTCATTTCATGTTCTTCACAATCTTTGCAGTGGTTTCAAGAGTAAGCCTTTTAAACTGTTTTTTAAAAAGTTGAAAAAGTGATCAGACTTGGACTAGAGATATGAATGAAGCTGATCTGGATAGGACTAAGCTAAATCAGAATACAGGGTAAAGAATGATATCATCCATATCTTTAAACTTCAACTTGTGTGTGAGACCAAAGGGAGAGATGTTATGTGGTACAAAATTTATATTTTCGGTAGCACATTATCTAATTTAACTTGTATGGTCAGTTTATTTGAACACTGTAATTACATGGAGTAATAGCAAGTAAGATCTTGATGGTTTGTACAGGTTTGTGTTATGCCCTGATTCATCCTGGAATAATTTGGACAGAGAATAAAAAAGTATTTAAAAAGTCCCTTTGAGGGATTGGGAAATAAGGAGGAAATATTAAATATTAAACTTCTTCATCTAGAATATTCCTGATATTCTTACAAGCAATGGGAACAAATTCAATAGACTGAGCCCTCAATCTTGGGGTTTGCCCCTATGAAACTTATTCCTGCAAAGGAGAAGCTAAGCCTACTTATAATTATGCCTAAGAGTCACCCCCAGAGAACCTCTTTTGTTGCTCAGATGTGGCCTCTCTCTCTCGCTCTCTAAGCCAGTTTGGCAGGTGAACTCACTGCCTTTCCCCCTCCATGTAGGACATGACTCCCAAGCATATAAATCTCCCTGGCAACATGGGACAGGATTCCCAGGATAAGCTGAACTCAGTATCATGGGACTGAGAAAGACTTGTTGACCAAAAGTGGGAAGAGAGAAATGTGATAAAGTTTCAGTGGCTGAGAGATTTCAAACAGTCAAGAGGTTATCACTGGAGGTTATTCTCATGCGTCATACAGATATCCCTTTTTAGCTTATGGTGTATTGGAGTGGATAGAGGGAAGTACCTGAAAATGATGAACTGTATTCCAGCAACCTTAGTTCTTGAAGATGATTGTATAACTTAAATAGCTTTTACAATGTGACTGTGTGATTGGGAAAACCTTGTGTTTGATGCTTCTTTTATCCTGGGTATGGATAGATGAGTAAAGAAATAAGGATTAAAAATAAATAAATAATGGGGGGAGTAAGGAGTACAAAAAAATTGGGTAGATTGAAATACTAGTGGTCAACGAGAGGGAGGGGTAAGGGATATGGGATATATGAGTGTTTTTCTTTTTTCTTTCTGTTTCCTTTTCTGGAGTGATGTAAATATTCTAAAAATGATCATGGCGATGAAAACACAAATATGTGATGATATTTTGAGTCACTGATTGTATACTTTGGATGGACTGTATGTGTGTGAAGATATCTCAATAAAAATATTTTTAAAAAAGAATAAGGCTTTATGGTTTTTGCGAAAGAGGAGAAAATGTTTGGGATAGAACTGAGGGTCAAATACTATGAATAAGGAGGGGGAGAAGCAAAAGGGTTCATAGTAAACTTACAGGAAGACAGCTAAAGAGAACCACACAGAGTGTCTGTAGCCTAGAGCAGAAACCTGGAGATATTGAGAGGAAGGAAGCTGACATGACAAAACATCCTACAAAAATGACTTTGCACAACAACAGGAAAAAAAGACCTTAGAAGGTATCAGCTAAAATAGGAGACTGGTACTGAAGGGTCTGCCATAGCCTAAGCAGAAAACAGTTGTGCTTATTAAATATCACCAATTCATCCACTGAACCCAAACTATGCTACACAGCAAAACATTGGTCTTGTGTTTAACTTTGGAATAAAAAGTTCTAATTTTGAAATCCATGCCCCTCACTTCCTAGTGTGTGATCTCCTTCAGTTTTTCATTCCTCATCTGTAAAATGAGGCTAATAACAGGACTTAATGCATAGGGTTGTTGTCAGTTGTAAGAATCAAATATGTAAAACACTTAACTCAGCACCTAGGGCATACATAGCAAGAGCTTGATAAATATAAACTACTCTTATTTTTCAGGAAGTGTTGATGATTCAAAGCAAATGTCATGGTGCCTCCACTCAAGTGTTTATCGATTTCTATTCATCTGTAAGCCTCAACCAAAAGTTCATCATGGAGACCTTCCTTTGTCAGCCTGTATTTCAGACCTCTCCTCTTGCTTCCATAGGACCCTATGTATATCCTGATCATTTGCTGAAGAGACTATTCTGTCCCAGTTCACTAGATTTAGGGGCTTTGTTAAAAAATCAATTGACCATAGGTCTGAAGGTCTATTTTTGAACTCTCAATTTGATTCCATTAATCAATATGTCTATCTTAATGCCAGTATCATGCCATTTTGACTGTGGCTTTATAATAATCTTTAAAGTGAGGAAGTGTGAGTTCTCCCACTTCATTCTTCTTTTTCAGGATGTTTGGCTATTTGAGTCCCCTTTCCCTTCCAAATAAATTTGATAACTAACTTTTCCAATTCTGCAAAGTAGGTTGTTGGAATTTTGATTGATATTGCATTGAATCTGGAGATCAATTTGGGTAGAATTGACATCTTAACAATATTTAGCCTTCCTACCCGTGAATACAGAATGTCTTTCCACCTATTTAAGTCTTCTATGATTTCATTTCACCATGTTTTGTAGTTTTCAGTGTGTAGGTCCTTTACATCTTTGGTTAAGTTTATTACTAGATACTTGATTCTTTTAGTTGTTGTTGTGAATAGAACTTTTTTCTTAGTTACCTCCTTGGATAGCTCATTACTAGTATAGAAACACTACTGATTTTTGTGTGTTGATCTTGTATCCTGCCACTTTGCTGAATTCATTTTTTATCTCAAGTAGCTTTGTCATAGTTTCCTTGGGATTTTCCAAATCATCTGCAAATAATGAGAGTTTTACTTCTTCCTTTCCAATTTGGATGCCTTTTATTTCTTCTTCTTGACTAACTGCTCTAGCTATAACTTTTAGCACAATATTGAATAACAGTGGTGACAGTGAGCATCCTTGTCTCATTCCTGATTTTAGAGGGAAGGCTTTCAGTCTCTCACAATTAGATACAATATTAGCTGTGGGTTTTTCATATAAGCCTTTTATCATATTGAGGAAATCTCCTTCGATTCCTACCTTTAGAAGTTTATTTATCAAGAAATGATGCAGAATTTTATTGGCTGCCTTTTTACCACTAATTGAGATGATCATGTGATTTTTTTACCCTTTTGATTTCTTAATGTATTATATTAATTGATTTCCTTGTGTTTTATTCCACCCTTGCATACCTGGAATAAAACACACTTGGTCGTGGTGTACGATTCTTTTAATGTGCTGTTGGATTTGATTTGCAAGTATTTTGTTAAGAATTTTTGCATCTAGATTCATTAGGGAGACTGGTCTGTAGTTTTCCATTTTTGCAGTATCTTTATCTGGTTTTGGTATTAGAATGATGTTAGCTTCATAGAATGAGTTAGATAGTGTTCCCTTTCCTTCAATTTTTTTGAAGAGCTTAAACTGGAATGATTAGAACATTAGCTTTTTAAATCTACCAATGCATGGGCACCCATTGTAGAAACTTGATTTAATTTGCTGGACACTGAGCACAGACATCAGTATTTTTTAAAATCTCCCCATGTGTGGTAAATTAACATGATATTAATCTCAGACAGGTAATCTTAATTCACATTTCTGTGGGTTTGACTCCAATGTAAACAGGACCTCTTGAAGATTTTATTTTTAGTTAAGGTATGGCCCAACTGATTGATGGTGGACCCTAATCCAGATTAATGGAGGACTTATAAAAGGAACTGGAAAGCTATAGAAGCTAAAAAAGGAGAAGACATTACCATGTGACAGGTAAGCCGAGGAACTCTAAGGAGTGCCAGCAGCCAATACCAGAATGCTATAGTCTTTGGGGGAAAGAAAGACTTGTGGATATCCTGATTTTGGACTTCTCCAAGCTTCAAAACTGTGAGCCAACAAATTCCTGGTCTTTAAGCCAAAAACCACTTTGTGGTATTTGTGATAGCAGCTCATGCAAACTAAGATACCAGGTTATTCCAAAGTGCAATTAGGGTTGATAACTGTTGGTCTAAACCAGTCATGATAATCCTATTCCTTTTTGCCACATATCTGATTTCCTGGCATCTCTTGCAGATAGGTGTGACATGGTGGCCTGATTCAGGCCAGGGAGACTTAGGGAGAAGTCTGTGTAGTACACCTGAAAAAGAATTTGGTTTCCTGATAAAAGGGACAGACAAGGCTGGTGCTAACATTTTTCTCTCCTTCAATGTACGTGGCTAAGATGACTGGAGCTATAGTGGCCATTCTGAGACCATGGAGTGATAAGCTTGATGGCTATAAGTCCAAATACTAAAGATGCTGGCAAAGAAAAATTTCTGGATTTTTGATGACATTGTTGAGCCAGAAAATCAGATCTCCAGATTTCTTGTTTGATGAGAAAAATAAACCTCTATTTGATTGTCTCTGTTAGATTTTTAAATTATTGTAGCCAAAGGCACCTCTAACCAGAACACAAAGCAAGCTAGCACCTCCAGTCCTCCCTTACCTAAGCTCTACTTTATTGTTCCAAGATTTCAGCCATATAGAGAAGCTACTGTAGCTGAATTGAGGAAAATTCTATGATTATGGGTGGACAGGAACTTCACCTTAGATTTGATTATACCTTAAACTATCCCCGTAGTCAGTCTAGGGCCTGATCAACTATAGAAATCAATGCGTACAAACCCACAGTGCACAGGAAAATTAAGTTTGCTACAGTACTCTTGGATCAGAAAAAGGGAAAGGAAACTGGGTGCAATAAATCTTATTACAGGGTGTCTTTTAGATTGCTCCATTTTCTGTTCATATTTTCTAGTCCTATCAAAAAACATACTCTTTCTCCTTGGTTAGATTTCTATTAGTAGATAAACTAGTTTATACTGGTGCGTGAATGACCCAAGAGCCTTATGAAACACACCCCATATCATGTATAAACCCCAAATGCCCTAAATGCCCAACCTATTCATGCACATAAAATCATGCCAACAATAATAACCCCCATTTCAATGGTTCTTTCCTTCACTTTCTGACAAAGGAACCTGGCATCTTGCAAAGCATCCCTTCCAAAATTTCTGGGTATTTCCCAGGATCAAAAAATGCAAATGTATAAAACCAATGATGAATCTATGGTTTTGTATATACAATACATCCAGATATAATTTGTAAAAAGTACAACAAAAGGTGGGGGGATGGAGAGGATAGGAACAGTATGTGTTTGCTATTGAAATAAGCACATTGGTATCAAACCAAACATGACTTTTTTGGATCAGAATGTTGTATTTAAGCCTCACGGTAACTACAAAGAAAACCTACGAGAAATAAATACAGAAATAAATTATATGGGACACAAAATGGCACAATATAAAATCAAATAAATATGAAATACTAATGAACAATTGAGGGGCAAAAAAGGTATAAGACTTACAAAGACCAAGCAGCAAAATGACAGAAGAAAGTCCTATATTATCAGTAATGACTTTAAATTTAAATAGATTAAACTCTACAGTCAAAGGCAGATAGTGGCAAAGTGGATTAAAAAATATAACCCAACTGTATGTTGTGGTTTTAGTTTGCTAGGCTCCTTAAAGCAGACACCATGAAATAGATTGACTTAACAATGGGAATTTATTAACTTACAGTTCTGAGGCTGAGGAAAATATCCAAATCCAGCCATTATCAAGGCAATGCTTTCTTTTCCTAGACTGGCTGCCAGTGATCCTTTTCTCCTCTGCCATTTAGCAAGACACATGGTGGCATCTGCTGGTCTCTTACTTCTCTTCCAGGTTTCATTCCTTTCCGACGCATGCTTCTACGGCTGGCTGCCTGACTTTCTTTCCATTTCTCTGTCTCTCTCTGTATTTATACTGTTTATAAAGGACTCCAGTAAGAGGATTAAGATCCACACTGGGCCACATCTTAACTAAAGTAACCTCACAAAAGGTCCAACTTACAATACCCACAGGAATGGATTAGTTTTAAGAAATTGATTTTCTGGGGGTTCATACAGTTCCAACCACCACAGTTGGTTTTCTTTTTTTTTCTGTTTTGTTTTGTTTTGCTTTTTTTTTTAAATTGTATAATATAACATATATACAAAGCAAAGAAAGAGAAAGCCAATAGTTTTCAAAGCACTCTTCAACAAGTAGTTACAGGACAGATCCCAGAGTTTGTCATGGGCTACCATACCATCATCTCAGATTTTCCCTTCTAGCTGCTCCAGAATATAGGGGGCTAGAAGGAATTTTTTATCATTACTATTGACTTCTTTTTATTTTTTGTGAAAAATAACATATATATAAAAAAGAAATAAATTTCAAAGCACACTGCAACAATTAGTTGTAGAACAGATTTCAGGGTTTGGTATGGGTTACAATTCCACAATTTTAGGTTTTTACTTCTTGCTGCTCTAAAACACTGGAGACTAAAATAAATATCAATTTAATGATTCAGCAATCATATTCTTTTGTTAAATCCTACCTTCTCTGTTAACACCACCGTCATTTTGATCTTTCTAGCTCACTCTTTAGGGGACTTTGGGCTATGGCTATTCCAACTTTTTCATATTGGAAGGTGCTATCAGTAATATAGGGTAGGGAGATGAAACTAGCTGATGTTCTGGAGAGGCTGGGCCCTCTAGGTTTCAGGACTTATCTGGTCCAGGGACCCATCTGGAGGTTCTGAAAAGTTACCCTAGTGCATGGAAACTTTGTAGAATCTTATATATTACCCTAGGTGTTCTTTAGGATTGGGCTGGAATGGTTTTAGTTGGGGTTTGGCATATTATGATAGGTAGCAATGTCTAATTGAAGCTTACGTAACAGTGACCTCCAGAGTAGCCACTTGACTCTATTTGAACTCTCTCAGCCATTGATACTTTATTAGTTACACTTCTTTTCCCCTTTTTGGTCAGGTTGGAATTGTTGATCCCACTGTGCCAGGGCAGACTCATCCCTGGGAGTCATCTCCCACATTGCCAAGGAGTCTTTCACCGCTGGATGTCATGTCCCACATATGGGGAGAGCAATGATTTCACTTACGGAGTTGACCAACCACCACAGTTGTTTTGAAGAGATTGTTTTAGTTTTCTAGGCTGTTTAAAGCAGATCCATGAAATGGCTTTTAACAATGGGAATTTATTAGCTCACAATTTCGAAGCCATGAAAATGTCCAAATTAAGGTTTCATCAAAAG
>PVIY010043990.1:0-19990 GCA_004026745.1 Myrmecophaga tridactyla
TCCAGGGAAGGAGACAGATAAATCAAGAAAGAGTTAAACACAGTGAGTCACAAGAGAAGCAGGCAGGGGGCAGGCCAGGCTGGAGAGAGACAGGGCCAAACCGCAGAAGCTCTCATATGGGACACTGAGGAATGTGTTCTGAAACTGATCTGCCCACTACATAATCAGTTTTTAAACCTAAGATTAAGCATCAAAGAACAGCCATGCATCCTCTAGTAACCTAATCCATTCCTATATGTATACTCTAGACTACACATACTTTGGCTGATTTCACATTGTATACAACTAATAACTTGTTCAGGCAGAAAGTATAAGCCAAACTTAACTTCACTGTAGCCTATTTATTTAGGCAGCCAGGAGAATTTTCCAATTGTAATACACAAAAATGAAATGGTTCTGATTAAAAGTCCCCCAAAATCAACTTCTTTATTTCAGGAGTACTGTTAGTAGTTTTGTATTTTATTAAAAAAATTCAAAAAACCACACGCGGAGACACATACTCCTTGACAAGAATTAACACTGTCATGTATATATAAATGATATATACAGCCTTATAATCGTAACATGACAGATTATGTGTAGACCCTGTTAATTTTCAAGGTTTTTCTTAATATTAATACTCACTGTGATGAGAGTCTCATCAGCAAACCGGAACATCCCTCCAAAGAGTATCCTGAAAACAGATCTGGTAATCCTAGTGGGACTCTCTCTTAAAGTCATAATCCAAAATGTGGAAAATCTTTATGCATAAATATATTTGTATAGCATTGTGCAAAAGAAAGAGTACAGATGGTGCTTCCAACTGCAGGGTACATATATGAGAACATCGAAGAAGGAAATGGCCCAGCCAGGGTCAGAAAAGTATTTATAGGAATTGGCTAAGTGAAGGAGATAAAAGAAAATACAAAGACCACATGATAAGAGAAAACATGAGTACAAGAGACTGAACACAAGGGTAGAAGAACTAGAGCAGAGCTAAGGAGAGAAGCTGGTGGGAAATCCGCTGAGGAAAAGGGAAGGCCATACATAAATAATCACAGTCCTTGATACGATTAATATGGGTGAGCATCAAATCAGTAGGTTCTGGGAAAGTTATCTACCTCTGTCTGACCAAATAAGTTTAACTTTTCTTCAGAAGATTCCTCAGTGGATGAGAGATTCTCTTCTAGGTCTGAATTATGCCTAAGTGGCAGGTGAGGTTCAGTGATCGATCTAGGAGACCAATCAACTAAGCCATTTTCTTGAAGCTTGATGGATGATTCAAATTCACTGGCATCTCTCGTGGTAAAATTGTTGGTATAGTTTACCAATCTATTATTTTCATTTTCAAAGCCAGATTTGCCAAAGGATTTTTCTTTTTTTGAAGTGAAGTCAGCAAAGATAATGGATGAACTGCTACTTTCATCATTTTTCACATCAGATTGGTCTCTGGAGGAAAAATAGAGATAAAAATCAGGGAAGGAACGAGGTTGTGAGGCATGCAATGAGATGAATGAACCTTGGGGACATCATGTGGCACAAAATTAGCCAGAAACAAAAGAACAAATATTGTATGGTCTCTTACAGAAAATACCTGTGAGAAAATTGAGGCCTAGATTGTAAGCTCTTACAGCAGTCACATTTAGTATGGAGCTGTGAATGTTATTTCTAGATTCTGAGCTGCTGTGCTATAAACGTATAACCTAGTATCTCCCTGGAACTTTTACTACCTGTTTAACACCTAAGATTCAGAGTTGGAGCTCTGCAGCTCTGAAAGTCAGTGTTGTTACATATATAACACCTGCTAAAGAAATCAGGCTTCAAATAGAGATAAGAACAAAGCCAATCAGGTCAGGACTAAGGTAAGTCAGAATACAGGGGTCAAAAGGACATTGTCTGTATTTTAGAACCTCACCTACTGAATGAGACCAAAGAAAGAGAGGTTTATGTTGTCCAAAACGTAAATTTTCTGTAGCACATAATCTAATTCAACCTGTCTGGATAGATAATTTGAATAACCCAAATAAATGGAGCCCAGAATGGGAATGAGAGCTTGTAATTCTGTATAGCTTAAGGTAATACTCAGATACATCCCAGAGTATGCTGGGCAGATACTGGCAAAGTCCCTTGAGGGACAAGAGAAAAAACATGGAACTATTAAGCTTTACCACTGAGGAAACCATTGATACTGTCTCCAATATTAGGGACTCACAAGTCAATAGGGCAAGCCCTTGATCTTGAGGCTTGCTCTTGTGAAGCTTATTTATGTAGCAGAGAAGCTAAGCCTAAGAGATACTTCCAGCAGTCCTCTTTTGTTGCTCAGATGTGGCCTCTCTCTCTCTAAGCCCAACTCTGCAAGTAAAATCATTACCCTCCCCGCTATGTGGGACATGACATCCAGAGGTGAAAGTCTCCCTGACAATACTGGACATGACTCCCAGGCATGAGCCTGGCTCTGGCACCATGGATCAACAAGGCCTTCCTCACCAAAAGGGGAAAAAGAACTGTAAAAAAATAAGGTATCCGTGGCTAAGAGAGTTCAAAAAGAGTCCAATGGCTATTCTGGAGGCGACTCTTACACAAGCTGCAGCTAGACATTGCTCATTACCACATTTGCCAAACCCTAGCCAAAACCATTCCTGTTAACCCAAAAGGACTCCTATGGCTTTATCTGAGATCCTATGAAAGTTTCATGTACTAAGATTACTTTCCAGAAACCTACAACCTCTAGATGGGTTCCTAGGCCAGATAAGTTCTAAAACCCAGAGGGGCCATCCTCTCCAGAACATCAAACTAGTTTCATCCCCCTATTCCATATTATTGACACCCCTTTTAAAAAAAGTTAGAATGGGCAGAACCCAAATACCCCTAAAGACTGGGAGAAGGATCAAAGGAGAAGGAGGAGTTATTACAGAGAAGATAGGATTTAACAAATAAGTATGAATACTGAATCATTATACTGGTATTTCTTTTGGTCTCTAGTGCCTTGGAGCAGCAAGAAAGAAAAACCTAAAATTGTGGAACAGTGACCCAAACCAAACTCTGAAATCTGTTCTATAACTATTTGTTGCAATGTACTTTAAAATTTATTAATATTTTGAACATGTTACATTTCACAATAAAAAATGTTCAAAAATCAGTGTAAATGGTACAACATGGATGAACAGGGATGACAGGGATTGGGAATTTTGATTAAAGGGTAAAAGAATTTCTGTTTGGGGTGATCAAAAAGTTTTAGTAATGGAAGATGGTTATGGCAGCACAACATCGTAAAACATTAATACTGCTGAATTGTACACTTCAAAATGGATAAAATGGAAAATTTTATATGTCACAATGTAAAAAAAAAAAAAACAATGTAAAAAAGATCAAAATTAACAAGTCTTCCTTCAAACCTGTAATGAATCTCACTGGTAGGCTCTTGGAAAAAATAACACTAAATCTATCAGCAAAAGTGACTTAAAATACTGACAGGAAATATCTGAGAGGAAGAAAGAGTTTATCATTTTGTAATGAAAACAGGCAAAAAGAACGTCTAAAGCACTCCTCCCAAGCCTGCAGCAGGAAAAGGCAAAGGGACCCAGCACGAGCAGCAGGAGATCACGTGTGAGAGGAAAGGGGCGCGGTGGCCACATGCCTGTCCTCTTCCTGGTCGGAGAGCACTTCCAGAGACGGCAGCTGAACAGAGACTCTGTCTGCTGAGCAAAAACAACACAAATCTTCAAGTAGCTCAATTTTCCAATTTACAGAATCAAAAGCAGAGCTAAGCCATATAAATAATACCAAGTGAGATCACAAATCTGAAAATGCCATGACGTTTTGGCAAAATGCAATATGACAAGTTTATTCCCATGGCAGGCATGTTTTAGGAACTATAAAAGCCAGGGGCAGGAGGGAACCAACATTCTCTATAGAGGACATAACAGTAAATATTTGAGGCTTTGCAGGTGCTATGGCACTCTGCTGTAACTACTCCATTCATAGGACCAAGCAGCCAGAGATCATACATAAGTGAATGAGCAAAGCTTTGTTCCAATACTTTATTTATTGACAATGAAATTAAATTTCATATAATTTTCACAAAATATTACTCTTTCTTTAATTTTTTTTTTAACCATTTAAAAACAGAAAAACTATTCTCAGCTTGTGGGATATACAAAATCAGGCAGCAGGATGAATATGCCCTGAACTGTAGCATCAAAAGCAGCTTACCTTGTGGCCGGGCGACATGAACATGTTCTATCCAGGCAGTGTGATAGCCCACAATACTAGGATGCTGAAGACCTGCCAGAACCTTCACCTCCCGCAGCACCTGAAGGAGAAAGGTACCAAGACCTGCCTTTTACTGACAATTTGCTAAATGTTCACGGTACCAAATACTATTTGTCCCAGAACAAAAAAATAACAAAAATCCCTTTTAGAGAGGAATCAAAATCATGTTTAAAAAATTGGAATTTTTTTTAAGAGACAAATGGCAATTACTGTAGCAACTAAATAACTTAAATTTATATAGCTCTTTATATACTTTTCACAGTCTATTTACAATCAGTCTCTCATTTGATTCCCATACCAATCCTCTACCGTAAATAAAACCACTGAAGTTATCACTATTTCAAGGTCAGGAGACAGAGTGCCTCAGAGGATAAGGCATTTGCCCAGGACTGTACAGGGTGTCAGGGAGAAGTCTGGGATCAGAATTTGGGCTTAGCTTTAATTTATTAATTTTAATTTATTTTAAAAATGAATTTCCTTAGAAATAACACTGAAATGTAGTCAGTCTAAAATGCCTATAAAAAAAAAGTCAAATATAAATTTAGTTTTGATGTTTATTATATTTTATTGTAATCTTAGTAAACTGGCAAATATACACACTTACACAATTCTTTTTAAAGTATTTAAATGCTCCATTATTCAAAATAATTTTTAAAAAAATCATACCTTCATGCAATCTGTTTTAGTTGCACCCTTAATCAGGATTTTTTTAATTGCATAGTACTGGCCATCTAATTTATTCCTGACCTAAAAAGTAGAGGAAATAAACAAAGGTATAGTGTGCCATTGAATTCCAACTGTATAAAGAAAATTCTTCTAACCTGAACCTAGGTAATGCAATTAACAGAAGAGATAACATAAAGATAAACAGCATGTGCCCTCACTACTGCATTCGGGAAGGCAGCCCAAGCCGGCCAGACTAGAAGCTTTTCATAACTGCACACATAGTCCAATGCCTACAAGTTCTGAATGTGAAGAATGGGAAGCTTAGCAAAAGGGCTATGTAAACACAGTAGCTCAATATTTCTCAATAAAAAGATTTTAATAAAAATAAACTATAGAACAAAAAGTCCAAGTTTCCAGAATCCACCTGTTCAAAGCACTGAAGAAAAAAATAAAGCCCACTTCCCTGTAAACAACAAATCTTAATGAAAAATATGCATGATTTCTTGGAATTTCCCTTTGAGCATTTTCATAATAATAACAAAAACAGTATCTCAAAAGACTTATTTACAGAGCAGTAGGTCAAAATGAGTATGTGAAAAACAACCTTGTATACTCTTCCATATCCACCTTTTCCTAAGATGGCAATCTCTTCAAATTCATTCAAGTAACGTGAAGTTTGTGCTTCAAAGGCTACTTCCTTTGATCTAAAGTTAAATACAAACACTTAAAAATAATAATATCAAAACATGAGAGAATCAAAAATTTTCAGTAATAGTCATGTTTACTCTATTACTTAACTTGCAAAAAATCTTGTTAATTTGGATTCTAAATTGTGATCATTTAGAATGGATGAGCTAAAATGAAACTTTTCATTCTTTATGAAGAATATATTTGCTAAGCAAATCAACAGCACAAAAAAAATAGTAAGGGATCGTTAAACTGATTTCAAGTGCATTACCAGTAATTAATATTCCAATTAGAAATTACTACCAACTTTTTAAATTAAGAATCATAAGGATGATTAACAGGGAGCTGAGCTCAGTAATATTCACTTAAATTTTGTAATGGCCCAGACCCATTACAGATTTCAAACAAGCATTTCATAATTATATCCAAAATTCAACATTGTAACCCTAGCAAAAACTGGGTATCAGCACTGTGAATTAAGGGTAGGGCTAAATTCAGAGTGCTGATATTAATGAATGAATGGACCGCCAGGGGATCAAAGAAGGAAGTGAGAAGAAAAGCAATCTCAGAGTAAGTAATTAATTGCTGAGAACCAAGTTTTTAATTTTCATAAAATATCCTAACTACATTTTTTTAAACCCCGAAACTACTATATTCTTAATCTTGATTTCTTTTGGATAATTTACTCTTTGGATGATCAAAAAAAACCCACATACCTGATTTTCTTGATATTAGAACTATCCTCACAAGGATCCTAAAACCAAAAAAATATTTTTAAAAAAGCACTTTGAAAACTTTCATAGAATAAGGAAACCATATCAAAATTCAATGTCATGTTAAAACATTGCTCCTACAGCCCCACTGGCTCTAACAATATTAAAAAGAAAAAACCAAGGTCTTTTCAATATTATCTAGAATTTACAATAGAAAATACTTCTTTCTTAACCAAAAGCTCATTAGCACAAAAGCTATTTCCTTGCTATCCACTGACAAAGATGAGAGCTTAACAAGGAACTCCATCAACAAATAAGGTGGTCTTTACCTTCAAAATATATACAGCAACTAACCATGTCTCACAGTTCCACACTACATCCAAGCCACCATCACCTCTCTGGCCTGTATTATTACAACTTGTCTCCCTGCCCCCGTATCCCTTGAGTCTATTCTTAACCCAGCAGCTGGAACGATTCTGTTCAAACATAAGTCAAATTATGTCACTCCTCTGTTCAAAATCTGGCAATTTTTCCCATCTTACTATGAGAAAAAGACACTGCAATGCCCTTGCAATACTGTTCCTCTGCACCCTCTCTCCCCCTTCCCCTCCTTTCCTAAGTTCCCCCTTGCTTACTTCAGCCCTATGACTGTCCAGCAGGCCCTCAAACATGCCAAGCACACGGCCACCTTGGGGCCCTTGCAATCGCTGTTTCTCTGCCTGAAATGCTTTATCTGCATGGCTCGGTCTCAACTTCAGATCTTGACCTAAAATAACACTGTCTTGGTGAGCCTTCCCTGGCCACTCTATCTAAAATTCACACACGCCCTCCCAACATTTTCTAAACCCTTCAATGCTTTATATTCCTCCTTAATACTTATCACTATCTAACACACCATGTATTTTTATAGATGCTTATTTATTTCTATTGTTTACTGTGCACTCATCAGAACGTAAGCTCCATGAGGGAGCAAGATTCTTGCCTCTTTTGTTCACTGCTTTAAACTCAGCACCCAAAGAGAATCTTGTACAAAATGGTCATTCAATAAATATTTGTGGAATAAACATATTAAACTTTATATTTTTACAAAACTATTTTATAGTTAAGATTTCATAATGCTTTAAAATATAGTTCTCTTGAAATTAAAATATATTTTAAAAAACAAAGTATGTTTTTTCAGCACTTACCTGACGAACCCTCTCTTTAGCTGACCTCATTAAATGAGTAATAGCTCTGTTGTGATGGAGTCTCAAGGAGCTAAACTCATCACTACAGGTAAAAGAAGTCAGCAGCCCCATTTTGATGAAGGTTTGACATAGTACTATAAAGAGAATTTGGAAAACTAGTATGAGAAAGACCATTAATCAAATGGCAATTTTAAAGAGTACACAGAGAATAGAGTAGTAAGATCAGTACACACAAAACCTCTGTAGGAAAAAAGTTATATTTATATATACATCACACCTTGGGGACTGATGTCTCTAAAACAGAAAGAACAGTTAGTACATTCATTGAACAGGGACACACCTATAATTACTTACTGGATACTTTACAATCATTTGTTTACCATACTTAGTTAAGCACTAAGCTCTGTTTAAAAAAGAAGCCAAGAAAAATTGTATCTTCTGATATTTAAACATATTATTACACTTTGCTGACTGACAATAAGATGAGAAAAGAATAAAAGCAGGAATGGAGACAAATGATTACCACTGGCAACAAAAGTGAATATTAATTTATTAATTCTTCTTTTCTATTATGTAATGTTATTAACCAACATATAAAGGGAATAACTTATATTCTATATCATAACTATTAGATTATTAACAATCTAACTGAATCACATCAAAAACTTTTCTTTAAAAATACCTTAAAGCTCAGTCATCTAAAAAGGAAATATATAAGGAATTCAAACATATCTTAAAAACAGTAGATTCTCTGAGTTGCTTCAATTATGAACAAGATTACTGCATTTAAAATTATTTTAATCTGCTTTTCAATACAATAAGCCTCCTCCCATAATCCTCAGATATCAAAGTTTTGGATCCTACCAAACATCCCCATTTGTACAACCTCCAGCACATTCCCCACCGCTTAGAAAGGAAAGTATATTACTGGCTTTAGTCAAGAAATCAATAGGTATACACTGTACAAATCATATTTTATCATTTTCATGTCCCATCAATCTTATCAAAATGATAATCTATTATTAATTAAAAACACATTTAGAGTGGTGCGACTGTGGCTCAGTGACAGAATTCGTGCCTGCCATGCTGGAGACCCAGGTTTGATTTCCAGAGCCTGCCTATGCCAAACACACACACACACATTTAAATTCTAAAACCACATGAAGGTACAAGTTTGAGGATTTTTAACACCAAATATAACCTGTAAAGACTTTTTTGGTAGAAAAGAGACTCAGAATCTGTGGCTGGAGCCCTGTTGCCAGTGGTAATCATTTGTCTCCATTCCTGCTTTTATTCTTTTCTCATCTTATTGTCAGTCAGCAAAGTGTAATAATATGTTTAAATATCAGAAGATACAATTTTTCTTGGCTTCTTTTTTAAACAGAGCTTAAAGAAGCCAGTGGTCTAGTTAATGAACTGAACCAGGAACCTCATGCATAATTCTGCTCACTTTTGTGCTCAAGTTTCTGATACAAGTAACCTAAGACCAGAATAAAAAGAAACATTATCAAACAACAATATGCAGTTGTTCAAGTCCTTCCAATTAAGAACTGGTTCAGAATGAATATCTGTGATTTTCTTTTACCTGCTCACTAATTAAACCATAACAGATTTTCAAAAATTATATGAATTACAACTGCAAAAGAACTACCTTTTATTTATTTAAAATACACGTGATTTTTGTGGTTATTAATCTGTTGGGATCCCCAGCGATTATATTCACAAGGGATTATCCAAAGGAATATATAAAATGAATTTAAAGAATGTAAACTATTTATACTCATCTTAAACCAAATTTTTACAAATGAGCTATTTATTTCTGAGACCACAGTGTTTAACAACATAATAGTTTCAAAACTTTATTTAGGGTGGTGTGATGGTGGCTGAGGGGCAGAATTCTCATCTGCCATGCCAGAGACCTGGGTTTGATTCCCAGTGCCTGCCCATTGGAAAAAACAAACAAACAAACCTTTATCTAGTATGATCAATTTATTCTTACTAACATTTAAACACCTGTCTCGAACGAAGTGGATCTGATTCATGCACATGGCTCAAGTGCTCCAGCAGAGAGACAAGCAACAGTTGGTTTGCCACTGCGAAAGGGAAAGTCGGTTGTTGTACGGGTCCCTTTAATACCTGGAGTTCTGCTGGAACATCAGATTCTAAAAATCAACAAAAGAAAATTTTTTAATTAATTGTATTTCTTATAATAACAAAACAGCATGTTCTAGTTCATGAAACACTGACTATTTAAATTTAAGAAAATAAAGAGTAAAAGAACAATTATGCTGAGTGGGTTTAATCAAGAAAGGCTTTCTGAAAGTAAGTTATGAACGTTGAAGGGCTAGCAGAAAGATGCTATGGAAGATAAGTAACTATCTGGGAGCAATGAGGCTTGCAATGGTAGAAATAAAGGAATAAACAAATATTCCTTTGAGAAGACAGCGTAGGCCCAGGCATTAAGAAAGAAGTTGGCAAAGGAAAGGACAGAAACTTGACACAAAGCACTTACACGCTACATATGGACCAGGGATTTACATGCAGAATATCATTTAATCTTCAAGAAAGAACTAAGGTATGTAAGGAAAGTGCTACCATCCCCTACCTTATAGAGGAGGACACTGATGTTCAGAGAGATTAAGGAACCATTCAATCGGGCAGATTAGACTGACTCCAAATCCATCCTCTTTGCACTACACAAACTCCTCAAAGAGGCTTCAGAGACCACACAGACCTGGAAGTCCACACTTAATGCTGAAGTTCTTACCTTTTATTTAATATACTATTGAGTGGGCCAAAAACACAATGAAGGAAAAAACATTTGAGGAAAACTGTTCCAGCAGCTTGTGATAGGAAGCCGAGAAGAGGCAGGTAGTCAACAGCAGAAGTTAGGAGAAGCATAGTAAAGGAGAGAGTTTACTGAAATGTGAAGGAAAGAACAGGCCCCAGAAATATCAAGAAAGAAATGACTGGGCTGAGGAGACTAAAGTGGAGAATCAAAGTTAAGACCAGGACTTAAAACACAAGGAATGGGAAGGTGGAGGTGTTAAAGAGTGTGAAAATTGGCAAGAGGTGTGAACATTGGGAAGAAAAAAGATGAGATAAGTTAACTTTCAAGATATGTTCACCTGTTCAATTGGAAATGTCCTGTAGACACAGGGACTATGTATCCTACACTTTCTAAAATCATTCCCAGCTCAATAGTCTAGTCTCCTCTCCTCTGTATACTAAAAGGTTCAAGAAGATCCAAAGATTTCAAAGTCCAGATTACATATACACATATTACAACTTCTCAGACCTACAGATGCCCCCTCCAAAGAAAAAAAAAAAAACCACCTGCGTGTAAGCAAATGTGCTATTCACTGCAAAAGGAATATTTATGATCATATGGAAAGGGACAACGTGCATGACACCAGACTGTAAAGAAAAAATGAAAATTTTGGCCAAAAAACATCTGTACTACATAGAAAAAGGAAAAAAAGGTTAATAAAACTTACATAGAACTCTTAAAAACTAATAAGAAAATAAGGTACAATTAAAAATACAAAAAAAATTTAACATAGATAGTAATCAAAGACATACACATTAAAATAACTAAGGTACCAGAGTTTGCCCATCAAATTGGCAGATATTTATAAGGATGGAATACTCAGTATTGTCAAGGGCATGATAAAACAGCATTTTCAAGCACAAGGTTTGTAACCTTTGGAATGCATTGTAAAAATTTAAATATGCAAACCTTTGATCCAGAAATTCTCCTTTCGGAAATACATACCAAGAAAAAATTAACAAAGCACACAACAGAAATGTGTGTGTACAACATGTTCAGCATTAACACTATTTAGAACGCTGAAAAATTGTTAAATAAGTTACCACATGTACATATGATAGAATACTACGCAGCTGTTAAAAATGATGGTACAAAATTTTAAAAATGTTTTTGCATGAGGAAGAACAAAGGAATGTCATTACTGCAGGGTGCTGAAAATAGATGGTAATTAATATTTAAAATTTTCAACTTATGTGTGAGACTAAAGCAAAATATGTTTATTTGGTACAAAATTTATATTTCGATTGGTGCATCTCCTAATACAACTTATGTAGATAGTTGGTTGAACAACATAAGTACATGGAACCTTGGGTAGGACATGAGATTTTGTTGGTTTGTCCAGAGTGATGTCCCGATGAATCCCAGAGTGATTTGCTCAGTGAGTGGAAAAGTATTTGCAAAGTCCCCTTCGGGGAATGGTGAGAACGGGGGAAAATTCAACCTCCCCAAGTTGAATTCTTGATATTCTCACAAGCAGAGTGGACAACCAAAGCTACAGGCTGAGCCCCCAATTTTGGGGTTTGTTCATATGAAACTTAACCCCACAAAGGCTAGGTCAAGCCTACTTAAAATTAGGCCTAAGAGTCACCCCCAAGAGAACCTCTTTTGTTGCCCAGATGTGGCCTCTCTCTCCAGCCAACACAACAAGCAAACTCACCACCCTCCCTCTGTCTATGTGGGACATGACTCCCAGGGGAGTGGACCTTCCTGGCAACGTGGGACAGAATCCCAGAATGAGCTGAGATTCAGCATCAAGGGATTGAGAAAAACTCTAGAATGAGCTGAGACCCTGCATCAAGGGATTGAGAAAACCTTCTAGACCAAAAGGGGGAAGAGTGAAATGAGACAAAGTGTCAATGACTGAGAGATTCCAAACAGAGTCGAGGAGTTATCCTGGAGGTTATTCTTACGCATTAAGTAGATATCACCTTGTTATCCAAGATGTAATGGAGAGGCTAGAGGGAACTATCTGAAAATGTGGAGCTGTGTTCCAGTAGCCATGTTTCTTGATGATGACTGTATAATGATATAGCTTTCACAGTGTGACTGTGTGATTGTGAAAACCTTGTGTCTGATGTTCCTTTTATCTACCTTATCAACAGACGAGTAGAACACATGGAATAAAAATAAATAATAGGCAGAACAAATGTTAAAATAAATTTAGTTTGAAATGCTAGTGATCAATGAAAGGGAGGGGTAAGGGGTATGGTATGTAAAATTTTTTTTGTTTTCATTTTATTTTTCTGTTGTCTTTTTATTTCCTTTTCTGAATTGATGCAAAAGTTAAGAAATGATCATGATTATGAATATTCAACTATGTGATGATACTGTGAATTACTGACTATATATGTAGAACAGAATGAGCATATATTAAGAATGTTTGTGTTTCCTTGTAATTTTTTTTTAATTAATTAAAAAATTTTTTAAATGATGGTACATAGAAAGATAATTATGAGTGGTCTGTTATCAAGACAAAGATGTAGGCTCTGAAACAACATACTACTAAAGGTAGGTAAGATAGTTACACACATTAAGACTATAAAAACCAGCACAACCTTCCTGGTTGTCAATTTAGCAAAATATATCAAAAATCTTAAAACTAACAACTTCTTTGACACAACAATCCTACTTCTACAAATCTAGTCTAAAGAAATAATCACATATACTGACAAAGATTTCTATATATTGATATCCAACCCACTATTAATTATCATGGAAAAAAAGGTCAAACCTAATTTCCAATAGATCAAAGAGTAAATAAATGATAGAACAGAATATTATGCATCTTAAAATAATGTTTTTTAACTTAAGTAAAAGTAAATGCTACTAGGTGACCTTTAAAAAGAGCATAAAATGTTTGCTGTGATCACACTATGAACATAACTTTAAGACAATGCTAATTTTATAGCTACGTCAATATAAAAAAAAAAAACTGGAAAGAACAAAACAGACAAAATATCTGCCCCTCCATTTTCAATGATATATTTACACAAAGTTTCTGGAAAATGAAGTTACATACAGTATACATGCAATTTTCAAGTCCGCTTGTTTGATAAAACAGATCATCAATCAATGATCAGTTGGTTCCTTGGTTCCTAGGACAATGCCTGGCATAGAGCAGCTGTCCATCAGTATTTCTAAATGGACACAAAAGATTGAACAGAGTTCTGCTCTGGGACCCCCTTTTTCTCTACACCGTTAAATGTTTGTGAATGATTTCTCAAATTTTTATTGTACTGTCTGACAAAATCAGACAGAAATCTTTAATCTGTTCATAATGCCTTTCTCTGGCAGTTTTTTTTTTAACATTTTTATTGTGAAATATAATTTACATGCCAAAAAAAAACCACAAAAAAATTTTCAAAGTACATTTTAACAAATAGTTTTAGAACAAATTTCAAAGTATGGTATGGGTTATATTTCCACCATTTCAAGTGTTTCCTTTTAGCTGCTCTAAGACACAGGAGACCAAAAAGAAATATCAATATAATGATTCAGTAGTCACACTCATCTGTTAAATCTTATCTTCTCTGATACAACTCCTCCTTCTCCTTTGATTCTTCTCCCACTCTTTAGGGATATTTGGGCAATGCCCATTCTAACTTTTCAGAGAAGGTCGACACCCCTTCTCTGGGATTCAGGGCGAATTCGGCTTAAGAACCATCTGGGGGTTAATGGATTCTGAAAAACAAACAATGAGTGAAACTTTTACAGAGTCTCAGATAAAGCCCTGAGTATTCTTTAGGGTTTGTAGGAATACTGTTGGTTGGGGCTTGGCAAAGCATGGCAATTAGCAACATCTGGTTGAAGACAGCAAAATCTTGCAAAAGAGTAACCTCCAGAGTAACTTCTGGACCCTATTTGAAATCTCTTAGCCACTGACACCTTATTTTGTTACACTTCCTTCCCCCTTTGGTCAGGTAGGCATTGTCGATCCATCCCACAGTGCCAGAACCGGGTTCATTCCTGGGAGTCATGTCCCACGTTGTCAGGGAGACTTACATCCCTGTACGTCTGACAGTTTTAAATGCAAAATTCATCAAATAAATCGCCTCTAAGTATGCCAAAAAGTAAACATTCATCTCTGGGTGATGAGGTTATGGATTTTTAAAGTCCTTTTTGCATTTCTACATTTTCCACACATTCTGTGAAATCTTTTTAAAAATATACTGAGTTGCGGCACCACGGGATCAACAATGACTTTCTGACCAAAAGGGGGGAAAGAAATGTAACAAAATCAGATATCAATAGCTAAGAGAGTTCAAATAGAGTCAAGAAGCTATTCTGGAGGCTATTCTTATGCAAGCCTCACCTAGATATTGCTAATTACCACAGTTTGCCAAACCCAACCAACATCACTCCTGTTAACCCTAAAGAACACCCAGGGCTCTGTCAGAGATTCTACAAAAGTTGTAAACACTAAGTTTACTTTTCAAAACCTAAGACAGCTCCTAGGCCAGATAAGTCCTGAAATCGAGAGGTGACAGTCTCTCTAAGAACATCGAGTTCTATCTCTCTATCCCATATTGTCAACACCCTCTTTGACAGGAAAAAAGCTAGAAGGGGCATAGCCCAAATATCCCTAAAGATTAAGAGAAAGATCAAAGGAGGAGAAGTTAGAACAGAGAAGTCAGGATTTAACAAATGAATATGACTACTGAATCATTATATTGATATTTCTTTTTAGTTTCCAGTGTCTTGGAGGAGCTAGAAGAAAAAACTTGAAACTGTTGAACAGTAACCATACCAAGTTTTGAAATCTGTTCTACAACTACATGTTTAAAATGTACTTTAAAAAGTATTGCTTTTTTGTATATATGTTATATTTCACAATAAAAAATGTTAAAAGAAAAAATATATATTGAATTGTTAACAGCAGTGGGATTATGGGTAGGAAGGTTTCCTGCTTTATATTCTTATGTACTTTCCTACTTTCTACAATCAGAAAATTCTACTTTTAATAATAAAATAAATCAAAGAACAGTTCATCGGTGTTGTCAAATGACGCTAATAAGCCAAGAAAAATGACAACTTAAAGACAACTAGTGGTTTGTAAATCACTGGTAATCCCCAAAATACAGTTTTGCAGAGAGAAAAGGACACTGAAATTGCAGGAAGGCGTTAAACTGAAAGGGAATGGTAAGCTGAAGTTTCACAGTTCTAGTCAAGAACAAAAGAGTAAAAGGAAAGAGAGCGACTACAAGGAAAAATGAGGTCATGTTCCTTTAGAGAAAAGGAAGAAATCAGATATAGATCCTAGAGGAATGAAAGTTCTAGGCTTCTGCCAAGTTAAACCTAGGTTTTGAACTTTCAGGCTAGACCAGGAAGCGGCAGAGTGACCTTTTCACATGATGTAGGCAACCTGTGGGAAATCACTGAACTTACTCTGTTTTCATTTTTCATATAAAAGGATATATTATGTCTGGACATTCTTGGCCGCTTTGGAATAAAAGGTAATACATAAACACAACAATGTTATTAATAGCCCAGAAATTTTAAAAAGCTTATCCAAGATCACACCCTTCAGGAATAATCTTTAGTTTGCAGAAAACCTTATCACAATGTTGCAGAACAGACCGACTTGCATGTTTCCAGCTGAGACCTTTCCCATGACATAACATGTTACGTACTGTTGAGTTGATAGCATATACTACCTTACATTTAGGGAGAAAAATCAGTTTCCCCATTAAAAATTAGTTATTTTACAATTTTCTTCTGTAATAGGCTACTTCAATTAAAACCACAGTCTTTGTTTCCTTTTATGATCAAGAACTATAGATAGCTAATGAAAATCAAAGAATTTAAGAAATAAGTGAAAACCTTTTCAATTGCGTTTACATCTTTAAATGCACTTGTAACATATTAATGTTTCATACTTCAACTGAATGTATAGTCTCTGTAATCATTCTATTAAAATTCCATATGGAAAGACCTCCTTGATCAACGCATTTATTTTTTTCTTAAACTTTTTATTCTGATATAGTTTCAAATTTACAGGACAGTGGCAAAAATACAAAATCCATAGAGAACTCCATCATAACCCCCCCACCCAGGTACCCAGATCCACCAATTTTAACATTATGCCCTATTTGTCATAGCATTCTATCTCTTTCCATCCATTCATCCACAATAGATTCATTTTTGATAGCACAATTTAATATTTTTAATTGACAAAGCAACTCATAGCAATTAAAGAGCCTATTGCACTTTCATTAAAATACTGGGTCATTTGAACTGGCTGGCGTCAACTTTTAAATACTTCTCACTTTATACTGAATAATTTGATTATTCACGCCATGTCTCTTAGTAATCAAAAGCCTCAAGAAAATAGATTTGGGGAGGTGGGGGATGGAGGGGGGCGAAAAGGATGATTTCCAAACTGCCTCACCATAAGGAGTCTTTAGTTACCCTATCAATAAAGCAAAAGAAATGACGAACACCTTTAACCCAAACTGTTCAGAGTCTCCAAAGTCCCATTCCAGTAATGAACAAAGATCTTCCTCGTCGACTGACAAAACCGCAGAGCTTGGGAGCTGGAAAGCGGCCGCAGGGATGTCCGCAGCGCGTCCAAAGAGCCCTCAGCCCGCAAAGACGAAACTAAGGAATAGAAACTTAAAACAAACTAGCGGGCCGCACACAATCCTCGTTTCAACAAAGATGTTACTTTCCCGCCCGCTGCCCCTCACCCTGCACAGCCTGACCCCCGGTACACGCCGGATCCAATGAATCCGAACCTCGCAGCTGCCCTACTCGCGGCATTCCGGGTCCCTCACCATCATACTTGGGATCCGAGCCCTCGGCGGGGAAGTCGATGGCAGGGGGCGGAGGCAGAACCCCTGCCCCGCCGCCCTCCGCTATGCGCTCCCGGGCCCCAGAGCTGCCCCCGAGCATCGCCCGCCGCGCGCTAGCTGCAACAGAGGCTGCCCGCTTCCGAGGCGCGTTTGGTTCGGTGCCCGCAGGGGTAGCCACTGGACCCGGAAGTGGACCCCCGCGAGGCGGAAGACCCGCCTCGGATGCCGCGTGCCCGCCCTCGGGGGCGGATCCTCCCCTAGAGCTCCGCCCCTTATCCGCTGGGTGTACCTCCGGCGCATGCGCAAAAATGGGCTCGTCCTCCGGGCGCTTGGGCTTGGGTCCCGCCCCGGGGTCAGCGGTGGCCGCCACCCCCGGAAGCAAACCCCGGCCTTCGCCCCCGGGGGTGCCCGCGGACTGTCCCCGCAACCTGAGTATTCGCAGACTCGTCAGAGCGCTGGACTTCCACGCCAAGTCTCGGGTACCGTGCAAGAATCATATCTGCAGAAACTAATCCAGATGTTTACATTTTCCGCGTCCAACCGGTGTTTTTTTTTTGTCATTTATTTTGGCCCAAACGAAATCAGAAGCAGAGTATCCACAGGGCCCAACCTAACGAGAAGTGACCCTATTTTAGTCGAGCGTTAAACCAAACAAAACGGGATCTGCCATCTGGACTCCAAACGGATGCAACCTAAGAAAAATTCCGTTGGTTTTAAGACTGAATATATGTATATATATTTTTTGGTAACGGCATTATTGAGATACAAATCAGTTACCATACAATTCATGAATATAAAGTGTACAATTCAGTGGTTTTTTTTATTCATCATCATGATCATTTCTTAGAACATATGCATCAATTCAGAAAAAGCAATAAAAAGAAAACAGAAGAAAATTCATATATACCATACCCCTTACCCCTCCCCTTCACCGATCACCAGCATTCAAATCTACTAAATTTATTTTAACATTTGTTCCACCTATTATTTATTTCTTTTTAATCCATATGTTTTACTTGTCTGTCTATAAGGTAGACAAAAGAAGTATCAGACACAGGCTCTCACAACCACATACAATCATCTTCAAGAAACATGGCCCCTGAGCTCCACATTTTCAGGCAATTCCCTCCAGCCTCTCCATTACACCTCAACTGAACAGATGATATCTATTTAATGTGTAAGAATAACCTCCAGGATAACCTCTCAACTCTGTTTGGAATCTCTCAGCCATTGACACTTTATTTTGTTCATTTCGCTCTTCCCCCTTTTGGTAGAGAAGATTTCATCAATCCCTTGATGGTGAGTCCCAGCTCATTCTAGGATTTCTGTCCCACGTTGCCAGGAAGGTCCACACCCCTGGGAGTCATGTCCCATGTAGATGGGGGAGGGTGGTGAGTTTGCTTGCTGTGTTGGCTGGAGAGAGAGGCCACATCTGAGCAACAAAAGAGGTTCTCTTGGGGGGTGACTCTTAGGCCTAATTTTAAGTAGGCTTAGCCTATCCTTTGCAGGATTAAGATTCATATGAACAAACCCCAAGATTGGAGGCTTGGCTTATTGCTTTGGCTGCCCCCACTGCCTGTGAGAATATCAAGAATTCTCCACTTGGAGAAGTTGAATTTTCCCCCTTTCTCACCATTCCCCCAAGGGAACTCTGCAAATGCTTCCCTATTCACTATTCAGATCGCTCTGGGATTTATCTGGGCATCACTCTGGACAAACCTACAAAATCTCATATCCTATGCAAGGTTCCAAGTACTATGGGGTTCGATTAAGCTGACCACATAAATTGTATTAGGAAATGCCCTAGTCAAAATATAAATTTTGTACCAAATAAACATTTTTTGCTTGTGTCACACATACATTAAAGTTTTAAAATATTAATTACCATCTATTTTCAACACCCTGCATTATTGACATTCCTTTGTTCTTCCTCATGCAGAAACATTTTTAAATTTGCACATTTAGTCACTATCCTTATACACTCTATGCATTCCTAGATTACACCATCTAAGTCTTTATCGTCTAACTTTCCTTCTGATTTCATTTGTGCCCCCAGCCCTCCTCCATCATTCTCACATTCAGTTTCATTCAGTATTCTAACATTATTGCATTACAATTAGGTAGTATTGTGCTATCCATTTCTGAATTTTTACAATCAGTCCTGTTGCACAATCTGTATCCCTTCAGCTCCAATTACACAATATCTATACTATTCCTATCTCCTGATGGTCTCTGTTACCAACTGAAATTCTCCAAGTTCGTTCGCTAATGTCAGTTCATATCAGTGAGACCATACAGTATTTGTCCTTTTGTTTCTGGCTAATCTCACTCAGCATAATGTCCTTAAGGTCCATCCATGTTGTTACATGCTTCATGACTTTATTCTGTCTTACAGCTGCATAATATTCCATCGTATGTATATACCACAGCTTGCTTAGCAACTCGTCTGTTGATGGACATTTTGGCTGTTTCCATCTCTTGGCAACTATAAATAACGCTGCTATAAACATTGGTGTGCAAATGTCTGTTTGTGTCCTTGCCCTCATGTCCTCTGAGTAGATACCTAGCAATAGTATTACTGGATGATATGACAATTCTATACTTAGCTTACTAAAGAACCGCCACACTGCCTTCCACAGTGGTTGTACCATTTGACGTTCCCACCAACAGTGGATAAGTGTGCCTCTTTCTCCACATCCTCTCCAGCATTTGTTGTTTTCTGTTTTATTGATAATGGCCATTCTGGTGGGTGTGAGATAATATCTCGTTGTGGTTTTGATTTGCATTTCTCTAATAGCCAGGGAGCTTGAGCATCTTTTCATGTCACTTGTATTTCCTTTTTGAGAAGTGTCTGTTCATTTCTTT
>PVIY010043991.1:0-19987 GCA_004026745.1 Myrmecophaga tridactyla
CCCCCACCCCCAGTAAAGGAAGAAATGTCCATGTTCAAATCCTTGGAAACTGTGAATATTCTGGCAAAGGGACTTGGTAGATGTGATTAAGGTTAAGGCCCTTGAGATGGGGAGATTATGACTGATTATCCAGATGGGCCCCTTCTAATCACCTGAGTATTTAAAAGTGGAGAACCTTTCCCAGCTAAGTCAGAGAAAGATGCAAAAACAGAAGAAAGGTCAGAGAGGTGCAATATAAGACGGATGCGACCTGCTATTGCTGGCTTGGGAGATGGAAGAAAGAACTGTGGTGAATTAAATTATGTGTCCCAATTTAGACATGTTCTTAATCTGCATTCTTATAGGTGTGAACCCATTGTCAACAGAACTTCTTGAAGATGTTATTTGTAGTTAAGGTGTGGCCCAACTGAATGAGGGTGAGTCTTCATCTAGATTACTGGAGGCTTTATAATTAAAACTAGAAGTCAAAGGGGCTAGGAAAGGAAAGGACACTGTCATGTGATGGGGCCAGAGATACAAGCCTTCAGAATCCCACTCATCACCAAAACCTACAGTTTTCAGGAAGAAAGCAAGCCTTGTTGATATCCTGATTTTGGGTTTCTTTTAGCCTCAAAACCATAAACCAATTAAATCCTCTTGTTTAAGCCACCCTGTTGTGTAGTATTTGTCATAGCAACCTGGCAAGCTAAGACAGAAGCCATGACCCAAGAAATGTGGGCAGCCTCTAGATGCTGAGAACAACATCTGACCAAGATCATCAAGAAAATGGGGACTCTGGTCCTACAGACACAAGGAATGGAACTCTGCCAACAACCTAAAGGATCAGGAAATATGTTCTTCCCTTAAATCTCCAGAAAGGAAGGCAGCCCTGCTTTTAGCCCAGGGAGCCCTGTGTTGGACTTCTGAACTTCAGAGCTTAAGATAATAATTTGTATTGTTTTAAACCATTAAGTTTGTGGTAATTTTTATTGGCATCAATAGAAACCTAATAAAGGATCACAGGATACAAAAGAAGTTTTAATTCAAGAGAGGTGACATGCTCAGATGGTGATGACAATTACAATGGTGAGTAGAGGCTGGCTCTGAGAAAATGTTTGTGAGAGGGTCAATCACTTTTAATGACAGAACACACAGGTGGATGAAGGAGAAGGATATTCCAGATTGGGCAGTGGGTGGATGATCACACCGTGAACCAAGATGGATATATCAGAAAGAGAGACACATTTAGAACAGCAAACCATGAACTCAGTACTGACATATTGAGGACATTCAGGTGAAGATTTCCAATAGTTATCAGAAACAAGTGCCAAAGGTAAAGCAGAGACATTGTATAAATCACAGAGGATGCCTTGGGAGTGGATAAGACAATGCAAAGTGAGAAACATTTTTAACTGTAGATCTAGGCGTGGTTTGAATCATGAACAAAAAATGGTTTTAAGCAATTTATGCATTTCTTCACTACTCAGTCAGTAATCTATAACGTTACATAAAGAAAATATGTCCAAAGTTGAACTTGTAAATCTATAGGTGACTTCCTAAAGGTCACTCGAAGTCTGTTGAATTTCGTGACATATCCAAGATATGACCCGGCATTTTTATTTGTATTGCCATTGTATTTCTATATCTTCAAGTCACCTTTGAGAAGCTCAAGACTTTTCAGAGAATTCCACAAATAATCTCACCAGACCTCCCCTGCAGAATCACACATTTGACGTTGCTTTCAAATCATGTAAGCACCTGATCCATTTTCCATGTTACATGAGTATCTTCCTACTTTGGTTTTCCCTTCTGCAGTCATGCTAAGGAAAACATTAGTAAATTCTCTCATAATTTAACTGAGTGTTGTCTGTGAAACTGTATTCAAATCCTCACCTCCAAGTTAAATTTCATTGCTGTAAATAGTATGCTTAAATAATATCTTTTCTCTAACTCTAAAGTTGAAAATTATCTTTGTTTGCACCCAGTGAGGCCTAAACTAGCTTCCTATAATCAAAAACATTCAACATGTAAGTCTCCCCTTAGAGTCTCACAGTAGGGAATTTTATTTAAGGCAAAAATGATCAGTTCTCAGGCAGGGACAGCACTTCAAATTGGCCAGATCATTTCCTTTACAAAGTTGAATTTGCATAAATGGCTCAAGAAATATGTCTTCTTGCAATGGATGAAATTTTGAAAGTTTTGTTTTTAAACTTTTAATTTTGAAATAATTATAAAATCCCAACAAGTTGTAAAAACAGTGCAGAGTGTGTGCCCATTGATTAGCTTCCATCAGCGGAAACATCTTAGGTAACTATAGTACATTATCAAAACCAGGAACTTGATATTGGCTCCATACAATTAAATAGACTACAGATCTTACTTGGATTTCACCAGTTTTTGTATGGGCTTATATTTTTTGTATATATGTTTGTGTAGGTCTGTGAAATTTTATTGCATGCATAGATTTATATAACTACCATCATAATCAAGATACAGAACTATTCCATCATCACAAAGGAACTGTCTTGAGCTACCTTTAATAGTCACATTCTCTTCTCCCCAACACTTGGCAACCAGGGATCTGTGGTCCATTCCTATCATTTTTTTTTCCATTTTGAGAATGTTATATAAATGGAGTCATACAGTACGTAACTTTTTTTTCTTGTATGCTCTATGATGGGGGTCACATTTCTTTCTTCTTTAAGAAAATCGAACCTGGGTCTCCTGCATAGCAGGCAAGAATTCTAACATTGAACTATCCTGGCACCCCCAGTATGTAAGTTTTTGATATTGAATTTTTTTTAATTCAGCATAATCACCTTGAGATTCATTCTGGTTGCTGCAGATATAAACACATATTTCCTTTTTGTTGCTGAGTAGTATTCCATGGTATTTTATCCTTCACCTGTTGAAGAACAATATTTGGGTTAATTCCAATTTTAGTCAATTATGATTGAAACTGCTATGAGCATTGTGTACAGGCTTTTGCCTGAACATAAACTTTCATTTCTCTAGAATAGATCCCCTGGAATGTAATCGTTGGGTTATATAGTAAATGCGTGTTTAATTTTACAAGGAACTGCCAAACATCTAGAGTGGCTGTACCGTTTTACTTTCCCACCAGCAATTTATGAGAGATCCAATTTCTTCACATCCTAGCCAGCATCTGGTACTGTTGTATTTTTTTTTTTTTTTGGTCCTTCTAATAGGTATGTAGTGAAAAACAGATGGATTGTTAATGTTATTTTTGGAATGCTATGTAGACACTTAAATGAGCTCTCTACAGTGAATACAGTTTCCTATTCCCAGATATGAACATAGTACTTTAGTTAAGAGGTAAAAGAACAGGAGGTTGGATCACAACCCTTTATATTTGCAAGTGAAAATGAATATAGAATCATGGAAATTTAAGACCATCAACAACCATAAAGCCCTGTTTACTTGTAGCAGACTTCCTTTTGGAAGGCTTGTTGCCACTTTCTGGGGGCAATAGAATGAGGTCCACCTTGCTATTTACTTTGATGAACTGATTCTCAAGGGCCAAATAACTGCAAAGGAGTCTTTGGAAGCTTTTCCAAAGTTTGACATGCTTGGAGCAGAGAATGGTAACATCCAGGGAGAGTCTTCTTGGTATGAAAGCTCAGTATTCATTTAAAAACAAAGATAGCTATTTGGATGCTATTAGAAAATACAGTTAAAATACTATTAGTTTTCGTCACTAAGGGAATTTTAACTAGATAAATGAACTAAAAGTCAAAAGGAGGAATTTTTAATATATTCTGTCCCTTTTAATCATATATTCTATAAATATCCTATTCCTTCTTCTTTTGTTGATCAACTAAATTAATTAATGAGTACCTCAGCTACTTAAAACATTACAGCCTGAAATATCTTTCCACTTGCAAAGGATTATATCAAAATTTTTCAGTGTCTGTTCTAAGAAGTAATAGTTACATAGAATGTGAATAAATGCTAAGACAAAGAGGAGTTCCATGGACAAAAAGGTAATAGTTTCTTTTTTGAAGATCTTCTCAAAGTCAGTATTAATTGGATATACAATATGAAACTCCAAGAGATTAATGGAATATTGAGAAATTTCACAAAACTTATTCATCTATAGAATCCTGTTTTATACTGACTATCTCAAGGGACTAAATTAGAAACCCTGGATGACGTTGATTTAAAACATGATTAATGCATAAATTATTTATGTATTGTGTAAATTGTTATAAGGAAGAGGGCCATCAGAGTTGGTCTTATCTGAAAATTTTAAAAAAATCAACTTCATGATCTTTTACATAGTTTTAGCTATGGTCAGTTGATAAAGAAGCCTAGTTCAGATTTGACTGTTAGCATCTTGTGTAATTCAACATTTGTTCATTAGACAAGCCTAGATGTTGAGAATTATTACATATGAGAGCTATAATAGCCATAACAAGAAAATAAATAGTGCTAATGATTTTTAGCTGTTTTGTTGCTATTTTAAGACAAGTGAAAATACTAATAATATTGTGGGATAAACAAACCTCAGGAGGAGAAAAGGCAGAAAAACAGAAGCAAAAGTGTAGAAAGTCTGGATACTTTGTTCTTTCTATATATTTAAGCACAAAGTTGCACCCAAAGATAAGACAGTGGTTTAAAAATAACATTGGAGATTTAGATTATCAGCACATATCTAAAAAATATCAACGATTTTATTTAAGCAGTACTAAAATAAAAAGGAGATCAATGAAACCTCTATGATTTCTTTTTCTATGCTTTTGAGTGGAAACTTAGAACTTTTGAGCACTACTCCTAGGGAATCTGAACTATCCCTGACAAACTACATGAAATTGAGCAAAGTGTTGATGTCCTCAGAACAGTAGGGACTTCTGTATGTTGAAATTAAAAAAAAAATACTTGTCTTTAAGAGATTGAAAGTATTAAAGAGCGTTTATGTGTGCATTTCTCAATCTAGCAATCATGATACAATGTAGTGGAAAGAACATGGGTTTTGAATCCATAATGACCAGTTTTAGTAAATGATTTAAACTTATTGTTCCTTAGTTTCTCATCTGGAAAATAGGTATAATAATATCGGCTCTAGGGAAGGTTTGGAAGATTGAATGAAATAATAAAATAAAATGTATTAACATAGTGCCTAGAAAATCAAAGTTATACATGCACACAAAATTATTACTTTCCTTTCCTTTTCTTCATGGTGTGGTAAAAGTATGCTACCAGCAATTGTCTGAATAATAATGAGCGTACACACTTTCTTGTTTGCTAGAGTCATCAACCCATGGGGGTGGCCGTAAGTTTGGTTATCTAGTTTAAAATATCATAAGTTAAATGACCCTATACTATAGTGGAACTGAACTAAAATTTGAACTTAAACAATAATCTAGAGGAACTGAACTAAAATTTGAACTTAAACAATAATCTAGAAGAGTCTCACTTAAACATATATGTTTTACACATTCCTTCCAAATCCCTTTACTTATTTGGAAATCCTTTTCAAATACTAAGAGTTATAAGGTTAACTCAACTACAGAGCACATAGAACTTGCAGCCACCAAATAGAATTTTGTGATGTGTTCAAGTTGCATCCACTTTGGATTGCAGTTCTTTCTGTATAGCAAGGAAAGAAAAAAAAAGTGTGATTTGTATACATCATAGAGAAATGATACTGAGGGCCCTATAAGTTTACACTGGTCATTTTTAATATTAACCATAGATACAGCCACAAAGATGCTTTAATACTAGATTTCTGGAGAGAAAGGAAATGAATTAGAAAGTGTTTATAAAAAGCTTATGCTTTGCATATTCCTTTATGTGCTATCAATTTATAAATGTAAATATGCTGTTTTAAAATAAGGCTGACTGCTTACCCATTGTTTGTCATGAGCTTTGATTTGCTTCTGGTTATGGTGATGAATTGGAAATTATTCTTAACCCAGAAGACCAGAGAAGGGATTACTACAAATGGAAACTAAATACCTTGCCATCTCTCAGGATTAGTTTAGGAAAAGGAAGATGAGAAAACTTTGTACTAACCATTATGTACTTTATATGCAGTATTTAGATTAGAAGGAAGACTATGTGAAAGTGCTGTAAAGATGATGGAAAGCCCAATTTGCAAGATCTAAGGCTCAAGTCTCTTTTCTTCCAAACCAAACTAAATCACAGATTCAATTTTACTTGGGAGTTTTAATTCTGCACATCAATGATTTATGCTCTTGTATTTTCAAAAATTGTCAAGTCCCCTTTCACTATTTTTACTATTAAGGGAAAAGAATAGTGGGGATGTAGTTTGAATATATGTGTATGTGTAAATGTGTGGGAATAAACATCTATATGAAATATCAACAAAAAAGAACAATGGAGGGATCACCAGACTGATTCTCTCTCGAGCAGAAGGCTCAAGAGACTGAACTGTCTCATTAGGTTTACTTATGCAAATATTCTAAAGGATGTGTTTTCTACCTTGAACAAGGGCTTCTTAAACTGGAGATTAATCTTTATCTAGACATTCATTACTGTGGACATTAAAAGCCATATAATTATAGTCAATGCCTTTATCTTTTCTCAATAGGAAATTAGAATAAGAGACATGTGAAACTGCCTTCTTAAGAAAGGTTGCATTTTACCTGTCAAATTTCATTGTTTCTTAATCATTTAGCTATGCCTCATCCGTATGTTCTCAGTTAGAAAAGTATGACCCAACATGATTCTTTCAAAAAAGAAAATGTACATGTTTTTCTTTTGTTTTATAAACAGGATTTTGAGAATTAATCAAAGAAAGGTTGCATTGGGTTGGTGAGATGCCATTTGCCTCAACCACTGTGGAACTTCCCTTTGGTGGTAGCCCCTGGACCCAAAGGCCAATCTCAGCTCTTATACTGTGGAGTCTGGATGTCCACAGTGTGACTTTCGAGGGGTTCATACTCAGCATCATCTACACACCATGTCTTTTAAATAGTAAACTAACTTCCACAAGATTATCGCAGCCAGTCAGGGAATAAGGTATAGATTCTTACTACTCTACATTTTTCATCAAAACATCATTACTTAGCTGCAACAGGGCCTTCTTTCTTCAATAAAATATGAGATGTAAATATTGACATATAAATACATTTGGACCTAATACATTTTTATATACAATAAAATTAAAATTATCCAAAGTTGGCAAGAGGTAATAACTTGCCTTTCTTCCAAGTAATATATATATATATATATATATATATATATATACACTTTTCCAAGAATAGATTAGGAAACATAAATATTCTAGACAAGCTGGAAATTTTTAAAATTTATCGACTACTGTTAAATTTCATCAGCGCTATAATTATCTTATGGAAACCACATATTTTTTAAAAAAGTGTTATTAGTATTGAACTATATGGTTATCAAGTAGCTTTCATAAAAATACCTTAAAGTAATCCTTACTTGTTTTCTCGCACATGTAAGTAAATGAATGCATAGTCCTCTACCAAAAAAAGAGTATTTTACTTAGTCTAAATAACATTATTCCTAACCACCTTTACCCATATGGTGCTTATGAAATGGCTTATTAACTTTGTCCTAAAATCATCTCACAGGACTTATTTTTTTTACATTATTTTTACAGAGGAAAAGGTTTGATCCATTTTATAGCTCTTTCCTTTTAATCCTTGATCTTTTTCCACGTTTGGTTCTTTCAGTGCTTATAACACATTTTTCTTCATTTTTTAATCTGGGAAAATTTAGCTTTGCAGCACCATCTGTTTCATAGTGAAGTGCTTGTATTCAGCTTCCCAGATGGGTTGAATAATAGAAAAAGGTTAAGTGATTTAACTTGAATTCACACAGTGAGTCGTCTGCCCTCAGCCCAGGCATGACAAAGGGAAAGATTTTCACGTTTTTTTTTTCCTTTTTCATTACACTAACTCAGAGATCACACATCTTTTAGCAGCGCCTTCTCCAAAGAGGATAGAATAGCAAATACATTCAATGTTGTTGAATGATAATATCGATTCCAAATTTATTTATAATATTAAAGCAAGGCACTTTGTAAAAGTAAAAATTCCCTTTAGAAAAGAAATTAAACTTAACTTTTTTGAGCCCATTCCACTCTTAGCTGGCATTCTAATCTCTCTTTTCTCTCTCTTCCATCACATCTTTTAAACCGCTCCCATATTAATCTTGCAACAACATGCCTTTTTTTCCATCTCTGCTGAAGAGTGGGCAGTTGCTCTCTAGCATCAGTGCACAGACCAGCAGCCCTCTAAAGAGTGTCTGAAATCCATGTTCTTCAGTGTTTTCCATCTAAAGTGAATGCTTCCATTCAGTTCCAGGATTTGGATAACAAAAAAAGCTCCCATTACAAGAGACAATGCAGATCACAAGGGATAGCTGGATGGATAAAAGTGTATGTATTAATTCAATTTATTTCATTTTAATAAGATGAAAAGAGGGTTAGGGTGATTTATTCAACCTTGACCAAGTTTCCTTGGTGTAGAGTTCTAGTTGAGATACAATCATGAGGTTCAAAAGAGGAAATAGGGTGGTGCTTGCCCTTGAGGAAATCAGCCCCTCAAGGGGACCATAACCAATGGTACCATGAAACAGGTTATTGCCTTAGTGAACCCACTTCTGAGAAATTCATCCCCAAATCTCATGGACTGATTTTTTCCTGGCTTGCTCTTCTTTAACAGTTCACTCAGTTATGTGTGTGTTGATATGGTCAAAATATAGGAAGTTACCCTGCATAATAACTTTACGTTTTATGCATGTAGTTTATGCATAAGGTTTATGTCTATGCATAAAGGTATTAGTCTTATTTGATAGATCTGTAGACGTATCTTAATATATATTTGAAGCTATAATGACTCAGTATAATTTACTTGCTTCTTAAACAATCTGAAAAAGAAGAAACCTTACTATTTAGGTAGCTTAAATAAATAGATTAAAAAAAAAAAACAACTGAGTTATAGGGGACTTACAAATGCCTCTTAAAATTATATATGTATGTATATATATGTGTGTGTATATGTAATGTAGCACTATGCCTGGAATATCTTTACCTTTACAGGAAATGTGTATTATTCACCCCTCCAATGATAGTATCAATTTAGATAATTAATCTGAGTATTTATGCCATGTAAGACAAAAGCTTTTAATAAAAACATTAAAGATATTTTGAACTTCTAACTTTATTTTTGAAAACATGAGGTTTCATATATAGTTATCCCTTCACTGGGCCTCATCTTTAAATTGAATTACTTATTCAATTTCTTTCTTCCCAACTACACTGTAAGCTCTTGAGGACACAATTATGTCTACTTGTTCAGATCTGTCTCTCCAGCCTCTACACTAGCATCTGGAATATTGTAATAATATTTTGTTGACTTGAATCGCATTGAAGATTATCTGCCTTCCATTTTAGGAACTCACAGATTATAGGAGAGTAGACATTTAAAAAAATTAAAAAAAAAATAAGCAGTTCAATACGGGTATGAGTCACAGTATATGCAGAACTAGTTTTACACAAGAATTCACTGAGGAGGCAAGGTCTAGGCTGGGTCTTGATGGGTGATTAGGAGCCATCCAAATAAATGAAGGGTGTGTAAGGTATTCATTACAGGCTGAAAGGAAGAGACATGCTATTCAATAACCAGAACTGAAGAAAGATCTCCTTTACCTTATCATTTACCTCATCTAGCCAAAGAGATGTAAAATGTTGAATACATTTCTTTTAATCACATACAATTCAGAAAGATGCCAGCAAGACCAGATGGATGGTTTTCAGTCACTCTTTGGAAACACACAGTGCTTCTCTGAGGCAATCGTGTACTGTTTCTTTTAAAATAGCAGAAAGCATATGGGAACAGGATTGGATCTTTAAGCTACCATCAAAAGAATGATAAGACTTTTCAAAATAAATTAAAGCAAAATCCTACAAAAAATTTTTATCACATTTTGAAATTCTAAAATTTCACATTTGTAGCTACATGCATATTTAAAAAGAAAAAAAACCCTCCTTTTTTGTGAAATCACAATCCTTGTTGGAGCTGCCAAATCTGAAGCAAAAAAGAGAGACAAGGTCAGTATAATGAGAGCGTCTGGAAGAATTTAATCGATCAAGTGTTATTTTCATTATTCACCAGTATTTCACTTAGTTTGTAAGTATTTCACCAATATTTTACTTAGGAAAAGTAAATTTTTCCTAAGTAAAAGCATGTATAGAGAAATTTTTGTATTTTCCTCTGATGTCTCCAGTTTTTTAAATAAACCAAAAACAACATCAAACATATGTTTGAAGTCTTGCTTTAATTTAAGTAACTTAGGTATTATAGTTGTCCATTGAAAGTTAATAAAAGCTTTATGCAAAAGCATCTCTCCCTATATCCCATTAAAGCCTTTAAGCAGAGCTGGGTGCCTTCCCAACAATTTTAACCACAATGAGTCCATGAATGAGTTTTATAACCAGGCCAACTCTCCCTAATGTTAGATTCATGACTCCAACATACTTTGTTTTCTATGGCAATTTAACATTCCCAGAATTATTATATGGCATTTAAGATGATTAAACTTCAAGGAGAGTGAAGCCATAAGTTTGAACCCAAGGAATTAAAGCAGCTTTAGATATCAACTTTCTATTTTAAGAAAAAAAATTTTTCAAGGAGGATGACTTACTTTGCCTTTTTTTATCCATGCAGGTCCTTGATCTCAGATAAAGTAAAGGTTCTGCCTGTGGCTTTAAAGTCTTCCACTATCCTTCCATCATCAGTATTTGCATTTCTGTTTTTAAGCTCCACTTAACACCCAAATCTTTAAAGTGTCAATGTGAATTAAAAATATTAATTCTGAAATGCTGGTATGAAAATACATTAATCTGTTACTCTCATTAATTAAATCGTTCTCTCCATAACGTTTGTTAACTTCCGGGCTAGATGTTCTGAGGGCCTCCTAGAGGAATTAATAGATATATCTCACCTGCGAAGTGTTCACAGGCTCATAGGAGTACTAAGACACACAAATGATCATGATGCAAGGAATACAGTGTTAAGTATATGAAGTGCTGTGGAAGTTCAGAAGAGCGAGAGCTGGTATTAGAGGTTTGGCATTCTTAGACATTTGCTTGATCTTTTTTTGTTGGGGGTATTAAAAAAATCCCTTAACACTGTCAAAATGTTTCAGTCAAAGCCAGCATGTCAATGAGCACAACTAGCCTATGAAGTCTTATGTTTCTACATGCTTCTAAGTCATTACAGTCACCATTATGATTCCAGCTTCTTCTCAAAGTCCTTCTGATATTTCGTCGTAATGATAGACAAAAGGAGAATGTGACTAAGAAATAACATATACTTTGTTATTTATGGTTTTAAAAATGGGATTGCCAGTATTTAAAATCCAATTTTTATGTAGCTGAAACTTCAATTAAAAATTATAAAAAAAGCTTTCGATATTGGTCTCAATTTTAAGAGGTCCAGTGTTCTCAATATAAAAATATTCATTTGATTATTAATGGCTAAGCTCTATTTATGTTTTCAAATTTACTTTTCTAAATGACATTAGAAACTGGAAGACTCAAAACCTGATATGCTTAAGAAGCTCTTGTTAATATAACTTAAAATATTGAAAGCATGTGCATTTATATGTCATATTTTTGTAGTATGGCAAACCGAGAAGAGGTTTCTTAAAGCCAGATTGAACAGGAAAGAAGCAGCAGGATTATTGCCAAAGAAACCAAGATGATAACTGGAGAGTTAAGCTTCAAGACTAGATAACAAAGTAAGGTAATGTAAGAAAAAGCTCAAGGTCAGTAGACAAGAAGATGAGAAGAACAAAATCTCATTTGATGAACTGATTGAGAGAAAAAATTCAGAAAAAAAATGGGTCTCAGAATTTCTTTGTTTAGACAGCATTTATTTAGTTCATGTGGTTGGTGTAGGCAGAGCAAAATAAAGGAACTGTACCAAGAAGTTTGGACATTACTATGGATCTATCTCCATTCAGTTTCTGAATAAATGTATTGCAGACAGTCCTGCCACCAAACATTTATGTAGCAAATATATATCTTCACCCACGTCATTTCAATTTCAAGACCTTCAGCATTATCAAGAAATAACGATTGTTCCCAAGTATTGGGGCCAGGATTAATCACTGTTTCCCTACAACATTTTGTAAAGGAATCACCTCCGTTTCCCAGTTCCCACATGAAATCATAGCAACTAGTGAATTTGCCAAGTCATAGGCATTTGCCAAATAAACAAAATTCGTACAAGATCAATGAAAAAATTACATCTAAATTCCAATGTTAAATAAAGCATGCGCCACTAAAAATAGCTTTGAACATATGCTTTGGAGGAGCACTTAAACACCAAATTTCTAGTTCAGCCATGCATATACAATTTTAATATATGCAAAACACTGCATCATAAAGCAAGCACATGCTAATAAATAAGCGTGTTCACCATAAGTAATGCTTTCATTAACAGAGAGCTATGGGTAATTTAAGCTTCTGGACATAGAGGAACTCACATTTAATAAACTTACACTAACATGATTTTTTTGCTAACTATTTTTCTCGTCTTTGATCAAAAGGACATCACATTCCAAAGATTGGAGCCTGCATCCTAAAACTGATGAGGAAACCAAGTCTCTTTGCTTACAAGCATTTTGGCCTCCAGGTAGCAAATATTAGGAAACTTTTTATTAATAGCAAAGTCAACACTGACTTCCAGAGAGATGATAGTTAATGCCTTTCTCCCTTCCTCCTACTTGAGTATTCCAAAGTCGTTCATGATTTGATGGAAAGTCATCTCCCCTGCTTACCTGCTCTTAAGGTTCCCCTGATGATACAGAGCCTGGAAATGTGCATTGGGTTTGCTGTGTCCGCATCTCTCTCTCCAATATCAGTTTGTGTCCATCTGTGCTCCTATATGGTTTTTCTATCTCTGGTATAATCTATCACATTCTGTTGAGCAGTGAAGTCAATTCATATTTCCCCTATTTCATTGTGAATCCCTTGAATGCCAAATCTTTTTCACTTTCTCATTCCCAAGGTCCCTAGGACAACACTTCCCATGCTATAATTTAAACGAGGGAAGGAAAGTTGTCAAATTCAACTGTCCAAATGGCGCACCAAGTGGACAAAAGTAGTGTTGGGGTGTCATATGGGAGAAAAACTGGCTTTGTCTCTGAGACCTCGCGGTGTGAGCTTAGCGATTCCCCACAGACACTCAAGATGTTGACTTTATCTCTCTTGGGGGCAAAGCTACATTTGCCTAGCCAAAGGAATTAATGTGTAAAATCACAATGTCAGTATATTACTTTATACTGAGAAATGTAATCCTCGTGTGGACTGGACTGTTCGGGTCAGCATGGCCACCACACTTCCTCTTGGCAGATTGGTATGGGAAGTGTATTTTAATCAGAAGCTTGCTTGATGATCATGGTTCAGAACAACAGGATTTACAAGAGAAGGGAGATGTTTGACTTCAGCCTGATGCATTCTCCACTAGAATGATTGTGTAGCTATTGCCACCATCATACCTGAGATCCGTTGGCTTAAAATTCCTTTCCCCCGGACATTCATTGCAAAAATATTTAATAAGCACCGCAGTGTGCCGGGGGCTGTTCTTAAGGTTGGAAATGTAACTGGGAATAAAAAGGCAAACAGCCCTACCCAGCTGAGCTTAGAAACATTGGCTTCAATGACAATCCACTTTCTATACATCCTTCACTCACTGCCACGCCCTTAAAATGCCTGCTTGTAATTCTTTTGTGGTATTGGATACATTTAGTCAGATTGCTGGTATTGGAGTCTATTCTGCTATCTCTGTTCATTAATTAGGGATTTAAAAATTAATTATCCAAGAGCAGTTTTCCCACCTATAATTCAAATTTCAAGTGCTTAGGGTGCAGCTTATAGCAATATCCAAATACAGATAATATTTCCAGACTCTCATGAAAATGGATTGATTGTCCTTCCTTAAAACAGTACATCCTAGTAATTGTGGGTTCCAGGGTTCCCCAATGATGCATCTGGGTACTTACCCTGAGATGCTGCATATGCTCTCGAAGTTGCTCAGGCAACAGGAAGATAGAATGCCTAGAACTCTCAAAGGAACATGAAATATTGCTACATATTCACATTAACTTGGAAGTGACAGCAAGGAAACCTTCATGGGAATAAAATTTTATACTGGGGTTATTTTAATTTTATTATTTCTGCTAATTGAAAAAAGAGCAACTTAGAGCACCCTGGCAATTTGAGAGAAGACAGGTTGAGAACCACTATGCACTGATCTACAAATTCATTCCTTTAATTGTGGTTTAAATGAGCATCTGCTATCAGAGTCCTAAAAACAAAGCTTTTTTAAAAAATTACATTATTCTCATTAATTTACTTTTACACCTAATAAAATGAGACCTTAAATTTACATAAAGAGAAGCAATTTAAGAAATTTTGTGGACTACACAGAAAATTCTTTCTGTACACAAAAAGACCCAGATTTCTACAGTCCAGTTATTGAACTGCAGATGAGACTATTTTCAATAATGTAACTATTTTACATGTCTGATTAAAAACTGGGTTTTACTCCTGGCCCTTTTCAACTCATGGTTCTGACTTGGAGCACCAGTCCAGGGGATTCCACCTAAAACATGATAGAAAGGTATGCAAATTTTGTTTACCAGCAAGACTGGCATTAATAGGAAGAGGCAACATATTACTATAATTTAAGTTTAAACCACATGGTTTCCAGGAACCCAACTACTCTCTTAGGATTATTTCCAAGGAGACAGTATCAATTATGGTCTGAAGAAAAAAAATGTCTCTAAAGAAGAAAGATCATTTATGGGAATTTAGAATTTACTCCTTTGGTCCATTTTAGCTAACATTTCTACCTAAATTAATGGCATTTGTCTTTATTTGTTGCTTGACCAAGTCTTTATTCTATTTGAAGAAAGGCCTCCTAACTATAGCTTAATGAACTGTTCAGTAGACATCTTTTTCAAAATAATAAACACACATAGGCTTTTATTTGTTTATGAATGAAAAATTATAAGAATAATTGTAAGCAGCAAGACAAGAAAAGCTGGAATGTGTTTTTGCTAATGACTCTAAGCTGCAGCTTATGGCATTCAAGGATTAAAGATGTGAACATTTTAAAATCCCTATGTTTTAATTATGTTTAAATATTTATGAAATATACATCATATTAATCATTAGTTTAATCTGATACATATTGTAAATATGTGAACATTAAACAATACCTAATCACTGCCCTGTGCTGAACTGAACCGTTTAAAGGGTGTTTCAGTGTAATACCAGACTGAACAGATAAACTAAGACTTCAGCAACAACTTGGTTATATATACATTAGAAGTCCTCTATGCTATTGAGATTCTCTGTCACCTTCAATAAGTGGCTTGAAGGTGGTCATCTAAAGGATTTAAGATGAGGCTTAACTAGAGGCCAAAGAACCCTCGACAGGAAACGTGTAACATCAAAAATGAACTTTCCTGGGTTAGATAGCAGATGCTTTTTGAGGGGTCTGCTCAACTCACACTTCCCATTTCCTGAGAACTACCACAACAGAGGGTGGATCCCAATAACCACATATGCACTAAGGGGACTTGGCCCTACAGCCGCAGAGGTTCAAATCTGTGGGGACCCAACCAAAGTGGAGGCCAACCATATTCTCTCTCCTGGAAAATTGAGACCAAGAATCAGAACTGCTAGTCAGTCTTCGGTAGGAGTGATAAAACTTGGGTGATATAAAGTAAGGGTTCTGTTGACTATGCACAGAGACTATCCCCCTTGTCAGAGGTTCTTCACACTTCCCCATTGTCTAGAGAAGCACCTGATATACCATAGGAACACCCTTGTCCTTTTCAATGAGCACTTTCAGGGTGCTAGACCTGCTATAGAGATTTTATATATAATAACTCACTTAATCCTTACCACAACCCTACAAGAGATAGGTATTGCTATTGTATCTGATCTCAGATGAACAAACTCAGTCTCAAGGAAGTTAAGTAATTTTACCAAGATGAAACAGCTGGTAAATGGTAGCCTGGGTTTCCAATCAGGCAACTTGGTTCCAAAATCCAAGTTCTTCACCACCATCTAACCCTGTATTCCCAGAGAGGGAGGAAGAGGTGAGGGAGAGGAGCAGTTCACACAATTTTACGATAGAATGTATAACTCTTTCATATTTGCCGAGTTGATAATAATGAATTCCACTATTTGCAAACAACACTGAAGTTCCACCATCTTCAGGACTTAGACTTTGCCAAGGCCCATCTTAATCATGCAAGGTGACAAGTCTAGCACACTGCAGTGCCTGGAGTGATCAGCCACCTCTGCCTTCACCTCAGAGCAGCTCTCTGCTCCTCTGGTGCTCGTGACAATAAAACCTTTTTTTCATTATAGAAATGACCATCAACTCAGAGGCATCATTTGGTGAATGTAAGACATGAGGCTACATTTGTGATGTGAGGACTGACATGCAAATGTGTTACTGTGAATGAAAATGTGATTCAGCAGAAATCCAGGAAGGAGCCTGCCCAAACATTTCAGTATTCGGGAATTTGGTAATTGAGATAGTTTCCAGACATATTCCCGGAATGTCAAGGGTCTTACTATGGTTTATCTGATTAGTCAATTAGGTTTGAACGCTCGGTATTTGGAGTTACTTCCTTGCATATGAGGCTGCTTTTAACTGAGAGTTTGGAAACCGTTGTATGGGGAGAATCCAAACTGTTTTAAGACGTATTCATTTAACTCACTGAAGTGTTTCACTAAAAAGAGAAAAGTAAAAGAAATGAAAAACAGATCCAAGCATCCCTCTAAAATTAAATATAGAGTAAGAATTTAATTTTAGAGAAATGTAAAAATTGTATTAGAAATGATCTTTTTGCTTAGATATTGCTTTCTTGTACTCAAGGTTCTAGGCTAATGTTACAAAGGAAAGCTTACACAATGCCTTTTAACAGCAATAAATAATATATCTATAAGCTAAGAAATGTCTAACCATGAAAAATAGTCCCTCTCAAATATATACAAATGTCAAGATATTGGATTTAAAAAGTAATAAAAATATGTACAATATTTACAAGGACATACTTACTCAAACCCAGGGTCCCTAAGGGCTGGGACCAAAAAAGAGGATCATCTACTCCCTTCCCTAAGAGAATTTTGGGCCATTTTTCTTTGACTAACACAAAAAACACCAAGTAAACCAACTCGTGGGTCTCATAATTTATCAAGAGGCTGAATAGATACTCATCTTCTTTATGCAGCTGGAAAGTGGTGGGCATACACAGGGAGGAAATGGAAATATTCTTATATCATTAGAAGAGAGAAGAAGAAGAAGAAGAAAGGTTGACACAGGGCTCAGGAAGTAAATTCAAACTCCTCTTGGTCAAGGTAGGACAGTTTTAAGTTTCTTTGTTGGGAATCTTAAAAGAAGCCTGGAGATTTCTCCAGGTTGCTGGAAAAGGACAGTTTGTGTTTTCTGGGTTTTTTGTTGTTGTTGTTGTTGTTGTTGTTGTTTTTACTCTTTAAAGCTTTGGGATATGCAAAACCAAATAATACATTAATGGTTTCTACTTTTCACATGTCTATAAAGCTTGCTTGAGTTTTTCAAGCCAGTGGGGAACATCCCATAAACTCCCTAAATTAAAGAGCAATTTTGAAATTAGCAATGAGAATCATGTATCATGCAATTGTAGTTCTATTCAGGTCTTGCCTGAACTAAGTTTGGACCACTTGGCCTTTTAAAGCTCCCCCAACCCATCTATGCTTCCTTATAATATTACATTGCAACTGCTCTGGAGATTATTTTTTAAATAATTGCCCATTTTCACTGTGGGCAGTTATATTTTCAATTTGGAATTTTAATATCTCAATTTATTCCAAGATCTGTATTGAAAAGGGATAATTCATATTCACATAAAATTCTTATCTTGAATTTCCTATCACCTTTCTGGTGCATTTCACACAAATTAAACTTAACCAATAAATTGAGCTTAATTTCCTAAATGGATGTTTTGTAGTGTCACACAATTGACTAGAGACAAGCTGGGTTTAATTATGCTTGTCATCTAAAAAAGGAGAGAGACAGAAGCAGAGAGAGAGAGAGATAAAAGGAGTTGTGTGAAATTACGAGACCTCAAAGCTCCTGTTAATTTCATCACATCTTAATGTCTTCTTTCCAGACCATACCAGGACTTCTAAACAGCCCCCAATTTGACACTTCACTTTCTTGAGTTACAGACAATTGCATTCCTTAAAGTTGGTGACAGTCGCAATGAAAGAGAAAAGATTCATGGGAGGAAATAGCTGTCAAGGATGGCTAGACTGAAAATTTTACTTATCTTGACAGTGGTTTTGACTGCAACGGATTAAGCCGCAGGATTAGTGTTTGCCTGCTTTTACCTCTCTGTACCTCTCCTTTTAAACACTTGACTGGATCACTGTGATGTTGTTCTATTGTCTATAGACATTTTTGGTTGTTACAACTGGGAGGAGGCATCTACCCACTGGCATCTAGAGAATTGCGGTCCGGGATGCTGTACATCGTACAATGTATAGGACAGCCCTCCCCCACCCCCTTCCGCATAAAAAAGAATTATGTAACCCAATTCATCAATAGTGCCAAGGTTAAGAAACCCTGTCTAGGCCAACCTGTCATATGCATGTGTTAAGGACAATGTTTGTTATCTGATGTAGAAAGAAGGCCTAAATTTGTGTTCTTGTCATAATTCAACACCTTTAAACATGAAATAAATGAATGGTATATCCTTCTGTAAATGAAATATCCTTCTGTGATTAAAATAATGTCATATTCCTCAGTGACAAGAAATAAAATTAAATGTAGCTGAGTCAGCCATGGTACAAAGGAGTGAAAATTGCTTGCCACTGTTGGATAATAGCAATTTGCAGCCAGTTAAGTCATTCTCAGCCTAGACTTCATATTATTATTACCTGGGGAGCTTTTTAAAATACTGGTGCCAGGACCCCAACCCCTGGGTATTCTGATTTAATTGGTCTCAATTTGGGCTCAGACTCAGAGGTCTTTCAAAGCTTACCAGTTGGTTCTAATGTATAGCCAGGATTGGGAACTAATGATTCTAGCCTGTGTGCTAGGTCAACAGGTTTAGAGATTCTTCTGGTGGTGCAAACTGGGATTCATTTTGGCAATTATCTAGGTAATTAGAGCATTTTCTACTGTTTCACCTTGGGTTCTAATCTTATCAGTTTCCTCTGGAAGGCTTTGAACCCCAAAACATTCCTAAAATCTGTCATTCCTGCTAAAGCAGAATTTAAAAGCAACTCTTATGAATAGTAGATGAGTACATTGTTCTAACTTTCTATGTCTTCCCATGTGTGTTTATCCTTTCTTTGCACTCTTAATACCATGTGAAGTAGAAGGTGGAAAAGCTCATCTTTTGCTTATTAACTGCTATTAAAAGTACGTTTTCAGTAGTGAGGATGGGATTGTTTTTAAAACCAAAAAATTAGGTAGGGTAAATATATTTTCAAGGGCTAATGTTACCTATTCTTCTCATTCCATAATCACCCGGGATATAATGAAGGCTCTTTCCCTTTGCATATCTCCCTCCTTCCAAGTGCCATCCTCTAGGCTAAGCCTTAGCTATAAAACTGAATATCATCTCTACAAATGTGGAGGAATCCACAATGGAAATCTTCCTGGCATTGTGGTTGAAATGTAAACTGGTGTGTGTGTGTGTGTGTGTGTGTGTGTGTGTGCACACTGCATGGAAGGGTGCTACAGGGGGAATTAGTAGGGTAAGGTAAAGGAATTTAGCAAATCCTCAGCCAGCTCTCCACAGAGCCTGTCTTTCAAGCCATTGTTTGCTCCAAGGTCAGGCTCCTGTCCAGTCTCACTCTAAAGTCGTAGATCATGGCTCAGCCTTGAAAAAATGCAAAAGAAACTTGATTCTAAGGAGGACGATTTAAATTAATTAGTTTAATATTTACAAAAATATTATTTTTGCAAAAAAATGT